>JAYMSP010004521.1:0-15986 GCA_036897095.1 Plantago elongata
GTCTAACAGATACTATTCAAACGACTATCAAATTCACCTATAAATATCACCACTTAGAAGCTGAGAAATACACACACACGAACTACGATCATATCAACTATCAAGCAAGTATTCTTTCAAGCATTTTTACTAAAATTCTCCAAGCTATCTGTTGCGACTAACAAGCTCAAGAATTCACTAGTAGTTCTAAGTGTCCTGATCCTTCAACAACTAGTGTAATTTGTGAAAGAGTTGAATTATTAGATAAATATATGAGATTCATTCTCTTGTACCAATCTCACAATCTTGGGTCAGTAAAGGAGTACCTACCATATACTGGACAAGTATATTAAGTATTGTCATTCCTTCAAGCTCTCTGAACATAGCTGAAAAGTTATGAGAGAAGCTTACCTGACAATCAACATATAACCGACACCATCAAGGCCGAGTAACTCAGGGGGAACATTTGGCTGGGAACCATTTGTTATAGGAATCTTAGAATAGGACCAATTGTATGGAGAACTCAATTATATGTTCTAGTGGATTCTAGGTCTCTGAAGGCCGAGTGAATTAGTTGGAGGATTATGCCACCTTTATATACCACTATACTTGATGTGTCATTTACTTTATGTATTTATATTTCAGCAACACACACACAGATTTACTCTTGCTAAGTACAAACTCATTTATCTATCGCATAAAGACTCCCGCTCTCTGATTATAAGTATCAGATACCTACAAGTATATGAGAAATCGTGTTTATCAATAAAAGTTTGAAAAGACTATTCACCCCCCCCCTCTCTAGTCTTTTCCTTTGCCGTTATCTGGACCAACAATTACACTAGGAGATTATTGTCTTGCCAAAAATCACTATAAAAAAAATAATAAACAGACTGTAATAAGCAAAAGATGAAGGGATGAACTACTTAATTTGTGAACTAAGAAAAACCCTTTGAAATGAACTAGAGTACTTTACTTGGAAAGTTGGGGCTAAAGTTCGAGTTAGGGTAAAGGGAATTTAGGTAAGGATATGATTTTTGTAAGGAAATTCATAATTCAATTGTAGTGAATTCAAGTCATGTCCTGAGAAAGGGTGTAGTACATTTTAGTTGAAATATTATGCCGCTGCCAAATAGGAAGATACCACTATAAATTGTGTTTTACTTACTGCAATTCAGTTAGACAACTTATATGTATACATGTGATGTACTTTACACATTAACATACACGTAAGACTTCAAACTACCCCATACCCCTCCCACACCTGAGCCTTTTTTGTCTAGGCGCCCCACACTCTTAAGGACCCTCAGGAGCGGTTAATTATGGAAGTATGTGGAAGAGTGGCCTTAAGCGGGAAAGTAGAAGTAAGAAGATGCAACCTAATGAAGAGGGCTCGAAGAAGAATCAAAGAGTGGAGAAGGGATTTATCCTAGGGAAATTTGTGGGCACACCATCACTATATATCTATGATTATTGGGGAACCGTACACAGAACAAAGTGATGGAGATGACGAGGAAAGAAAATCTTTTACGGACAAAGAAGGTTGCGAGTCCGATGCAGAGGAGGAGCAACAAAACGACAATTGGGATAACAAAAAGCACATGGGCATGTCAACGACTAGTCAAATTGAAGAAGGACCACCCTAGTTTTGAACCTCAAGGACAAGGTTCGTTTTGAGGGTGAGGTGATGATAGAACCCAAAAGTATGACAAGTAAATGCACTTGAGCAGATTCTGATGATACGTATGTGGGTAAATTATGGAGCTGAATGCCATCACGAGTACAAGTATCCGAGCAGTGAAGCAGAGGCTAATTAGTGACTCAAATGATAAAATCTTGAAGTTACGTTCTTCAGCTACAACACGTGTTTCTTTTTTGGCAGGTCCATTTCCTACATTAGATTGATCTCCAATTAGGGAAACAATAGTGACTCAGGGGTTTGACATGAACAACAAGATAGAATTTGAAACATGATCATAAAGTTCACTACAAGAACTCTTGAAAAAAACAACGGGAAGTAGTGACGGATAGAATTTAATAATCAACTTGTCAGAGAGAAAGGAAAAGCTCTATATAGTGTATGACTAAAAAGTCAGAGAGGAGCAACTTGTCTTTATACATGTAAAAACCTGGGGGGCGGGCGTTTAAAGCTTATAGTAGATACTACATTTAGTCTATGAAAATAAGCTATGAGGGAGTAAAACACTGGATGTAGGGAGACTTTCTAAATAACATGATTTAGTACTATGACTTGAGGATATATAAACAAGCATATGCAACCCTTTTCCACAATAAAGACTATAACATACATGGCAACAACAGAGGGAGAGCACACTTTACAAGTATTTATAAGACATGAGCCGCAGTGACACTGGATTGCTGACAAAACTAAATTGTAATCTGATAAAACAATGAGGAAGTGCTAAAATAGTAATCTTACCAGCTGGTATATCTGAATGGACTGGAGCGGCAGTGACAGTGGATGGTCGAAACAATCGCCTAAGGGGGAAAGCATAAACTTCACCGAGTAATAAACTCTCAATGTCCTTGTCAGCATAACCTCTACTTCCACTGAGACTTCTTCGCATCTTGCGTTACCATTGCTAAAGTTGCACTAGTCAAAAGCTATCTATTTCTTTGCCTCTATAGGCATGTTGAACATTGAGCATGGCGATCCAGCCACTCCTAGTTCCGGCATGTTCCCTAACCTCACATATCACAGTTTCCACACATATGGCACTGTAAAAAGCCAGGAAACGTTAGGTGATGCTGACCAGGAAGAGGTTCTGTATTCAATTTTTTGTACCACATTGTCGCTAACTTGAATGGTTTCCACAATGATTGAACCTAAAGGCATCAAAATTATATGGGAAAGATTTGAATGCTGCTTGTAACACTACAAAAAATCTGATTCGTCGCACCATCAGTTGGCGATGGATAAAAAGTCCGCCCCCCCATGGAATCCGTCGCTATTTGCGACGGATTAGGGCGACGGATTGACTCGTATTTATTTACGGATCGTAAAATTAGATCCCAACATAGGATGGACTTCGATTGCTAGCTACTAATCAGTTATTAATTAACTACTATTTATCGTTTAGTTCTTTTGAATTTGGATACTTACTTTAACAAGCGTGTGTGAGTCAGAACTTAGAAGGACTAGGTTTATGTCTTATTTATATCGTTGTTTACAATTCTTTTGATAATTATCGAGTTTGGCATAATTTAACTCGGCAAGGTCATGGCGTAAGAGTGAGTGATATCACAACATTTGTTCTCTAGGGATCTAGACGGTCTCTATTGCTCCATATTTGATTAATGAGTAGTGATATGTTCTTGGCTAGTACTTGTGCTATAATTACTAATTTATTCGTAGCTAGATTGCTAGGTTCGAAGGATGTGTTTATATTTGGTTCCTATCATGTTTTGTGTAGGTTTCGAAGCATAAGAATAATTAGAGACCCAATGTCAAACACTCTGCCTAATAATCTGAAGATCTGAGCAATAATATATAGTGATCAATAAATTAATCAATACAAAGTTATCCAAATTAAAGGATTTCTATTTGATGATGCATGTCAACGAGGAATTATTCATTGCCACATTGCTAGAGTGAGCAACTTTTGGGGATACTGAATTATACCAATTGCAATGTAAGGTGGCACATTAAGTCATATCTACAGTATATTACTACCTATAAATTACAAGTGCATCTAGTTGATATTAAACAAGTGACTTACTTAAACAACTCAATTATGATACTCCATAATTCATTAATTTATAAATCCACCTGAAGTAACTATACCATAATTTCATTTTCAGCTGTGCCAACTCTCATCTATTATATTTTTTCCAAAGAAAAACAATACAGATTCATTGAAACCAGAAAAACCCCTATATTATGAATTGGTCAATAGTATACGGTCTAAAATTTTGTATATATATAAGTTCAACTTCTAAGATTGAGTTTCACTGTTTCTGTATCTAAACATTTGTAGCTTAATTGTAAAGTTTTCTTTTTTTAAATAACTAAAGGGTGACTTAAACCTCTAATCTATTGGTTGGAGGTAAAAAATTTAAATTTAACGGTTTTGATCTTCAAAAAAGTAAAATTAATTTATTTTTATACGTGGAATATTTGTTGATTTAACTTATTGGTTCTTATGATTCTTATTCTAACATTATATATCCAAAAGAAAATGGGGATCCAGCCAAATTAGGTGAATAAACAGGGACAATTTATCTTGATGTTACTGAGATATAAGTGGCTGTTTGGATGGACATTTGAGTAGGCATTTGGATGAATTTTGGTGAAAATTGTGTTTGGATGGACATTTGAGTGAGGTATTTTAAGTGTATTTTAGGCCAAATCACTGTTCATCGAGCCAAATTGGGGATATTCAAATCCCCATCCAAACACCCCCTAAATGTCTCTAGGCAACCCTTTCTGAAAGGGCTGCAAATGTTTTATTTAGCTTATAAATGTACACCTTTCATTTGGCCAAATATCGATAAAATACACAGTAACAAACTATCAGCCCTTCGGATAGAGCTCAAATTGAAAATTCAATTTTTTTATAGTTTTTATATACAAAAATACAAATGAAACTAAGGTAGTATTTAGTTTTGGGAGAAATGTGAAATGTCAATATAAAGAGTCAAAGAAACTCATTTTCAGTTGCTTATTGAAGGTGAAAATGAAAAATGAAATTTGATCTGATCAGAATTCCCTCATGAAAACTGAATGAGCATTTTCATGCCTTATTTGTACAGTAAAACCCTAAAGACAAATACTCGCTACCCCCAAATATTTGCTATATATGTTTTCTGACATGAACAGTGGATGGAACCAATTTCATGCATTAACAACACTTGGACTAACATATGCTCAAGTCTTATTGTTTTTATTGAGAGTTGTTTGAATTGCACCAGAATATTAAAATTTAAGATAATTAATTATCCTTAATCGTATATTGAATAACTAGTGACCCGCATCTAATCAAGCTGCATAATCAATATATTCATATCCCCAAAAGTTGGGGAGATATGAATCAGAGATGCATGATGAATAATACAATGAAGGAAAAAAGTAGTGTCAATTTGCATGTGAACGAGTTTTATTTTGTTCCTAGAAATATGGGATAAATTTTATTCATTATAGTGTATTTTAATTTAAATTTACTTAATTTGTAGGAAGGTTTTTTATCACTAAAGTGTAAGAAGTTTAAAGTTGCATTAAATTTGTAATTACCTCAACAAAATTTAGTTTGAATGCTTAAATCTCAAAAAAATGAGATCGAGGTTATCGTTACACATTATTTATTTGACTTAATCTTAATTATCCCTCGTAAACAATAATTTGTTGAATTTAATATTTTAAATTATAAAAAACTACTTTACATGGGTTTCCTTGAATTTGTATGGCTAAAAGGATAAAAATGTATGTTTGAGTAATCTATTAAATTTTCCTGGATTTATTTCATATAAATTCATATGATATTATTAAATGTAAGATGTTACTTGTACTTTGTATAAATAATTTCACTAGTAATAATTTGTCGATACTTGACGGGACATGTGACAAACTAAATGAAAAATTAATAATTATATCATAACATAAAAGTTGGGTAAGGATGGATATTTTAGTCAACTCATATGCTATACAATTCCACTTCCTCAATTTGCATGCAAACCAAAAAGAGAAACCGGTTAAAATGGTGCAAATAAGAAGCCAAGCATGGAAATCTCCAAATTTTCTTTTAAAAAAGAAGGAAATCTGTGGTTTTCAAGAATTCCATAAAAATCTCAAACTGATCATTTCCCAAAAAAATCAAACGGACACTAAGTTTCTCCATTTTGAATTCTATCCCAAAAAAATAGTATACTATATTCAATATATACATTAAATCTAAGTTTGATTTGTCCAACCGAACAAAGTCTAAACAATTAAAACTTTACAAGAGAACATAATTTCAAGATGACAATTAATATATATTATAAACAATTAAAACTTTATAAAATAACATATAATAAATGCTCTCCGGACGAAATACAATTCTAGAGGACCATTACAACCAAAGCCGGTCAAAACCACCTTCACGATCGAGCAAAAGCCGTAGCTATACATACTACAAGTCAAAACCAAGAAGTCAAAACCAAGACAGACCACTAATGGGCATAAGAAACACAACCCTTGCCTGCTTACTTTGAGGAATCAAAATGTGCCAATGTAACAAAACTATGACCAAACCATATGACTAGGACCACACAACTGCACCCATAAAAAATCGTACATTTAAAATTAATTTGAATTGAATTTTATCATTGTACAAAATAAATAATTTAAATTGATAAAAACCAATTTAAATTGATACTCAATAAATTTCCATAAACCATTTAATTAACTACATCCCTCCATCTCATACTATCTTTCAAAATAAGGGGTAAAAAATGTAAAATGTCATTTAGAGAAAGAGCCGTCAATTCTAAAGTGATCCTAAATAGTCACCTTTCCTCATCGTATACTATCTTTCAAAACAAGAAGCAAGCAATTTTAAATATAATCTAAGGAAGAGAACCGTCATTCATTAGAGTTACTGAGATGTAAAATATAATCATTTATATTGATTCTTTAATACTTCCCTATGCTCATGGTTAGTTTTTGATTTTATTAGAGGTCTTCCAACTAAAAATTTAATATGAGACAAAAATTATTTCAATCGAAATTTAAAATAAAATGAGCGTAAGTCAGATGCTCATCTTTAAAATTAAAATTTGTAATTACATATGTAATCTTTAAATTTCAAATTTATATAAATGTATGAAATCTAACAAATTCCTCTAATTTCACAACAAGGACTCCAAGGTTTACTAATAAGTTCACCTCAGAACTCACCAGTCAACACTAGTTTACATTGACTATTGGAACAATTTGGAGTCCGACGTCGACAATAATAATAATAATAATAATAATAATAATAATAATAATAATAATAATAATATTATTATTATTATTATTATTATTATTATTATTATTATTATTATTATCATCATGAGTTTAGGTATATATTTAAATAGAAATTCTCCCGAGAATTCATAGTTTGTAAGGGTCTATGAAAGTCCTGCATTATTGTATACTAATCGTATATTTTTACATTTTTACAACTTAAAAAAAAATTAATGTATAATCATTATGCAATAATATATAATTTGTAAAAATACATAAAACACATAATAATCCACAATTTATATACAATACCGTATAATTAATATCCAATAATACATTCTTGTAAATTTTTGTAATATTTTAAACTCTTAGATTCCGCATGACAAGCGGATATGCCGTTCTGAGACCTTTACCAGATGAGAATACATGAACACGGGGAAATTATTATTATGAGATAAACAAAATTGAATGTTGACTATATATAGTACGTACCGGTTAAAGCCTTTACTGGATGGATGCCCAGGAAAAGTCCATGGAATGAAGCTGCCTGGCCAATTCATGTGAACATAGTCCCAACCATCAACGTGCACATGGATTTCCACTTGGATTTCGACTTACGATCCGTTTGTATTAGGCAAGTTGGAGTAATATATACCTTTCTATCCATTTTCACTTTTTACGATCAATCCGATTCAATTTTGACTAACAAAATCATTTTAGTCAATAATGATTGATGTCGGATTGAATTAATAATTTTTATTTTTATGATATTTTTAATAATAATAAAAATATAGTGATAAATAAAACTATGTTCTTTTCAACTGAAATTTATTAAACTGAACTGAACTATAAGTGGTAGTTTCATGTTAGTGTACTAATTACACTTTTGAATTTTAGGTCTAGTGTATTAAGTATACAATTGTTGGTATATTGACTATACTGGATATATAACGCACACTCAGAGTCCTAATCGAACTTGACTTCAATTATCTTTAGAATAATTTTCACCTTTATTCACTAACATATAACAAATTCCATAATAGTGTATGTCGATTGTGTGCAGGAAATCGAGACATGATATATCTTAGAACCCAAAGGAGATTACAAGTCGAAATATACCAGGGGAAGGAGGTCGAAGATCGACTGGTATTAAAGAAAAGATAAGAAGAGATCAAGTAAGAAGTCGAAGACGAACAAGAATTATAACACAAGTCAATATAGGATTCTTCTCTACAAAGTGGGCCTGAAGAACAAATTACGTGTTTCAAGCAAGTCATTCTCATCACATAGTTGTTAGATGTTCAAGTATTTGTCATCAACTTTTTTCAAAGTTTTGTCTCGTTGTTAGTCCAGGGATTAAGAGTTGGATTAGTACGGTTAATTCCTTACAACTACTTGATTGTTTTGCATCTAGTTATATTCCTAGAATAGAACTAGAGTAGTAACCGTGTATTCATTATTTGTTCTTTCATATAGTGGATACTTTCGCCTTGAGGTTCGGTGGGTTATCGACATAGATAACCTGCTAGAAACTTATATCTTGTTTCAATTTATTTTCACTGTCTTTCTATTTATTTAAGTTTATGTCGAGTCGTAGGGTGTATTGAGTATAATCTTCATAGTTTAGTGTGGAGTAGTGTGTTATTACACTAAGGCGTGTCGTAGTTATTGTCAAAGTACGTATTAAATACCGATCCTTATGCTATTTCAATGGGCACCAGAGCCAAACGCCTCCATAGTGGTGTCTGGATTTGATACTTTGAGAGATGGATACCACCAATACCAACATGCTACCCATCATGGACGGTTCCAGCTATGGATACTGGAAGCTACGGATGAGAACCTTCATCAAGTCAATGAACGTGCGTGCCTTGGGAACTGTCACATAGGGATACACTCTACCTATGAGTGTTCCAGATGGTGACAATGATGTTATACCCAAGGTTGAATCAGAATACACTGCGAATGAGGTACACGAATCTACTCTTCACGAAAAATCTCTTCATGCTATTTTTGTTCATGTTATTCACATGTTTAAATTATTCAAACATGTACTACGACTAAGGGTGCATGGGTCATACTCCAGAACGATTGTGAGGGTGATGAGAATGTTAAGGAATCAAAATATCATATGTTAGCTAGTAAATTTGAGAATCATAGAATGAGTGAGGATGAAAACATAACTGAGTATTTTGAGAAATTAATGGACATATATATCTAATGAGAGTCAAATACTTCGTGAACCTTACTCTACTAAGCAATTGGTTTATAAGGTTGTTCGTGGTATTTCTAAGAGATACGAGATGAAGAGGATTAATGTTCAAACTGCTCATAACTTGGCTACTATGGATTTTCAAGCATTAATGTATATTTTACTTAACTATGAGATGTCTATGGAAAACCCATCGCCTGGTCTTAAAACGAATAATGATAAGAGTGAAGCTGGTGTAGTCCTTCAAAATACCTCAGTTGATACTGAACCTGACAATGAGGAAGATATTGATAATCTTCTTCTAAATATTGTTCTTAAACGTTTTAAAAATAGTAGCCTTAAAGAAAAGTTCAAAGGTAGTTCGAGCAACAATCTTTCCAAGTCTTTTGTCAAACAGACCTACTGTAACGACCTGACCACTAATGGGTCGAGACCACCCCGTTGGGCCGGCAAGGTTACGCATGGCTGACCCACCACTCGGTATAATATTGTCCGCTTTGGGCCGGAGCCCGTACGGATTTATTTTTGGTTTCCCTAAAAGGCCTCATACCATAGGAGGGTGGTGGTCTACATATATACCCTTCATCCCTTCCACTCACAAGCTATGTGGGATGTTGGGTATTATGTAGACCACCACCCTCCTATGGTATGAGGCATTTTGGGGAAACCCAAGAACAAATTCGTGCGGGCTCCGACCCAAAGCGGACAATATCATATCGAGTGGTGGGTCAGCCATGCGTAACCTTGCCGGCCCAACGAGCTGGGTCTCGACCCATTAGTGGTCGGGTCGTTACAAATGGTATCAGAGCAGGAGTATCCGGAATTGCGGGAATTAAGTGCCATGTGGGGCAAAGTGCTACACTGTATGGGTGGTCCACCTCTTGAGCCCATAAGGGCCACCTCTAGAATCCTGCACGGATGGTTGGTGCCGGGACAACCCTCAAAAAAGCTCGACAAGGACATCGAGAATTTAAGGGGGTAGATTATAATACCCAACATCCCACATCGTCTCTAAGTGAAAGGGATGAAGGGTATATATGTAGACCACCACTCTCTTATGGTGTGAGGCCTTTTAGGGAAATCTAAAAACAAATTCGTGCGGGCTCCGGTAAAAAACGGACAATATCATACCGAGTGGTGGAAAAGTCATGCGTAACCTTGCCGGCCCAATGGGCCGGGTCGTTATACATACAAACAACTTACTCCTGAAGAGGCTGAGAAACTTAAGAAAAAGAAGTGCTTTGCATGTGAAGGGTATGGTCACTTTTCTAGTGAATGTGCTAACACCCTTTGTAAGAGGGGCAATGCCTATTGGGTTTGCATGTGAAGGGTATGGTCACTTTTCTAGTGAATGTGCTAACACCCTTTGTAAGAGGGGCAATGCCTATTGGGTTTATGTGTCTAGTGATACAAGTCTGCGAGAGATACTTCTACTGATGATGACGAGCTGGAGACATCTACATTTCATTCTTTTGTGCATATGGGTGATGAAGATTGGTGTACTGACGACATGAAGACCACTCAGGAACAATTTATACTTTGCAGATTTTTCTGACTCTGAGTGTTCTGACCACACCTACAGTGATGTTTAAGGCCCTGATAACTCTAATCTTCGTTGTTTGGTTAGTATTTCTGATTGTGATGCAGGTGAGTCACCAAATGTAGATGAAGTACAAGAAGAGGAGATTGTGAATGAACTCAAAAGCATCTATAAGGACTTGTTAGCTCAGTGGAAGAAATTACTGAAAAGGGAAGCATATCTCAAAGAAGAAAACCAGTATCTTCGAGACACCATCAACCGACTGGAAGTCACTCTTACCCAAAAAGAGTGTGAACTCGAAAAGGTACAATCCATGTTAGATAAAGTTGAACTTACGTCTGCTAAACTTAATGATGGGTCTTCTAAACTTGATGAAATCTTATGCATTGCTAATGACGGTACTACTGGACTTGGTTACTCCAAACCTGTTGATAAAGTGGTACCTAAAAATCAAATTGCCTCTGTTTTTTCTCTTGTTCCTATATTTGTGAAAGCTAAGAACACCGACTGTGATGATAAATAACTCAAAAAAGAAGACTTTTGTGTGTGATCATTGTCATAAAACAGGTCATATTAAGCCATATTGTCACAAATTAGCTAAAAAAAAAGGAAAAGGTGAACAAGTACTTAACAAAAAACGATAAGAGTGTTGAATCGACACCTTCTGAACAAACTAGAACTTTTATAGTATCATTGTTACTCCATTGACTGAACATGTACAGGTTTTAACAGCTGGTATGAAGAAGACACTCTTATCGAGTGAAAAGAGTCAAGATAGTGTTCTGACTACACTTGTGACTACTGAACAGAGTGTGATCAGTACACCTGTTACCAGAACTTCTAAAAAGAAGAGTAAACAACAAATTTGGGTGATCAAGAACAAGATTATGAGCAATATTGGTTTTACTGTACTAAAATCCAATTCTACTGGTACATGGTACTTTGATAGTGGTTGTTCCCGTCACATGACATGCATAAAATTCAATCTCAATTTTTTTGTGAAACTAACTACAGGTACTATTACCTATGGTGGAGAAACCAAAGGTAAAATCATTGGTAAAGGCGCTATAGACATAGTTGGACTACCCCCACTGAAAGGTGTTATGTTGGTAGAAGGATGGCTAACTTGATCAGTATTAGTCAACTTTGTGATGATGATCTAATGGTACTATTTAGTAAGAGAACTTGCGTGGTTTTCGACTCTGGAAATCGCTATGTCATGACAGGTACCCGATCTAAAGACAACTGCTAGTTGGTTGATTGTCAAGTACATTGCAATCAAGTCAAACTTGATGACTCCGTACTCTGGCACAAGAGACTTGGACATGTAAATTACAGGAACCTGGAGAAGCTTGTCAAGATCGAAGCTGTGAGAGGAATTCCAAAGCTCACAAGCACAAGAAAGATTGTCTTAAAGGGAAACAATCCAAAGATCCTCATAGCCCAGTTATTACTGATGGTCAGCACGTTGGTACAAGTATGTGTTTCCATCTTCTTCATATGGATCTTATGGTTCCAGTTGAGGTAGACAATTTTGGTGGAAAAAGGTATGCTTATGTGATCGTTGATGATTTTTCACGCTACACTTGGATTAGATTCTTAAAAAAAATCTGAAACCTTTGGTGCATTCAAAACACTGCATGCTAGAATTTTCAACGCGTATGCCGCATAAGTTCTTCACATTAGATCTGACCATGGTAAAGAATTTGAAAATAAATATTTTTCTGATTATTGTGATGAACAAGGCATTTTTCACGAATATTCTGCTCCCAAAACCCCTCAACAGAATGGTATAGCCGAAAGGAAGAATAGGACATTACAAGAAATGGCTAGGGTCATGTTGAACTCTATGGAATTACCAAAAAGACTATGGACAGAAGCTTTAAATACTTCATGTTACCTAATTAACAGGGCTTATCTTAGAGGTGGTACAACAAAAACTTATGAAATTGTAAAAGACAAGAAACCTAACATTGCCCATCTTCGTGTATTAGGGTGTACTTTCTACATTCTCAACTAGGGTTGTGCATGGATCAGATTGGATCAAATTCGATCCGAATAGTAACTTGCTCAATCCAAAATCCGATCTGAATTTTCGGATCGGTTTCAAATAAATTCGAAAACGGATCGGATTATTTTGGATTTGATCTGAAAATCCAAAATTCAAATCTTTTTCTTTAGAAATTAGAATTTGTCTAGAAGAAACCTATCCTAGACCAGAGTTCCAGAAGTATAACTCGAACTAGCTAGAAATCGACCAAAATAAGGAATCCCGCTTTGCTTATGATCTAATCGAAGCTTCTAAAGTACAAAGAAGAAGATTTGGGGCTTGCCTTTACTGAAGATAAAATGTACAGACTAACAACTTATGAATGAGCCGGTGGGCAGAGAAAAACGAGGAGGCAGAGAGAGGAGGGACGACGACGACATCTGTTGGAAGGGAGGAGGCCGGAGTAACGACAGAAGAAGGCAAAAGGGAGACGGGAGAATAAGGCGAAAAGGAGGAAGAAAGGCAGAAGGGGGACAAAGCTTATCAGTGAAGACGAATGTGGATTGGCTTAGGCCTGAGTGTGATCTAGGTTTTAGGATTTAATGCCCATTTGGCTTGACTATGTAAAACAAATTGATGTAAGATGTACAAATTTAGGGTTTATTTGAGTATAAGTATAAGCAATTGTGTAAAATGTATAAAGAAAAGAAGATAAGTATATTATATATTATTTCATTCGGACTTTTGGGTTAATCCGAAAATTCACGGAGCAGATCGGATCGGATCCAATTCGAATTTTTTGGACTAGGAAAAGTCTAATCCGAAATCCGATCCGGAAACACCGGATTGGGCTGATTTTTCAGATCAATTTTTCACATTCGGACTATATGCACACCCCTATTCTCAACGATAGGGATAAGTTAGGAAAATTTGATTCCAAAAGTGATAAAGAAATTTTCGTGGTCTACTCCAATAATAGTCATGCTTATAAGATCTCAGAACTATTATGGAGTCAATCAATGTTTTGTTTGATGATTTCCCTAATATTGCTGATAAACAGGTCGAAGATGATGGTGTACCCAATACACCTGACACTGCAGTAATTGATACACATATCACACCATAAACAAACACTGAACAAACCATGATACTGGAGAATGATGCAACCTCTCCTACCTCAAACACAGGTAATTCCATGCAGGAACCCACTGAAGAAGCTCCTATAACAACTGTTGATATACATGAGGCAGGTATGATAGATACACCATCTGGTGTTGCCGACACACAACCGGACTCCTCTGATTCTGAATCTGAACTAGCAGACCATCTCACTGGTGACAATGCTCCTTCCAGGATTCGCAATCTTCACCCTTCTGTATAGGTCATTGGCGAACTATCAGTAAAGGTCAGAACTCAGAATAAACCACGAGTTGATTACAAGAAATGGTAAATTCACACACATGTATTGATACTATATGTGCTCAAGTACGTACCTCTTGCTTTGTTTCCAGCATATAACCTAAGAATGTGAATCAAGCTCTTAAAGAAGTCCATTTGATTAATGTTATGCAAGAAGAATTATTACAATTCACAGAAAATAATGTTTGGACACTAGTTCCTAGACCACCAGGTATTAATGTTATTGGTACCAAATGGATCTTTAAAAACAAAAGTGATGAAAATAGTGTGATTGTTCATAGCGAAGCTCATTTAGTTGCTCAAGGCTTTACACAGGTTGAGGGTGTTAACTTTGAGGAGAAATTTGCACATGTTGCACGACTTGAGTCAATTAGACTTCTTCTTGACATTGCATGTCATTTACATATCACTCTTTATTAAATGGATGTTAAGGCTGCATTTTTTAATGGGTTTATAGATAAGAGGTGTATGTAGAACAACCAAAAGGCTTTGTAGACCCCTTCCATCCACAACATGTGTGCAAACTTGATAAGGCATTATATGGCTTAAAACAAACTCCTAGAGCCTAGTATGATAGACTATTCGAGTTTTTGCTACAATTGGGTTTTATACGTGGGGAAGGTGATATAACTCTATATATACTCAAAAGCCAAAAGGATGTATGTGTAGCACATAATTATGTTGATGACATCGTTTTTGTCTCGACTAACAAATCTAGTCTAGACAAGTTTGTTGCTAACATGACATGTACTTTTGAGATGAGCATGATTGGAGAACTCTCCTTCTTAGGTCTGCAGGTAAAGTAAAAGGCTAATGGCATGTTTCTTTCAGAAGAAAAATATTCCCGAAATCTAGTGGACATATTTGGATTATCGTCATCAAAACCCAGTATGACTCCCATGACCTCCAGTATCAAGATTTCCAAAGACGGTGAGGGAGAGTGTGTTGACGTCACTCTATATCGCTCCATGATCGGAAGTCTTCTTTATCTTGTAGCCACACGTCTCGACATCATGCACGTTGTTTTTGTATGTGCCAGGTATCAAGCCAACCCCCTCACCTATCACCTGGTTGCAGTCAAAAGAATACTCATGTATATCTTTGGAACTCCTAATTTAGGCATATGGTATACCTGGGACACCAACTCAAATTTGGTAGGTTTTAGTGACTCTGACTAGGTAGGCGACTTAGATGATCGTAAATCCACTAGCGGGGGATGTTATTACTTCGGTAATAACTTGGTGTCATGGTGTAATAAGAAACAAAATTGCGTATCTCTGTTTACCGTTGAATCCCAGTATGTAGCTGCTGGTAGTTGTGTCACCCAATTGGTGTGGTCGAAACATATGTTGCATGATTATGGTTTACAAAGCAGTACCTTGTTAATGTCCTGTGACAATTTAAGTGCCATAAACATATCCAAGAAACATGTGCAACATTCAAGAACCAAGCCATTAATATATGACACCACTTTCTTAGGGACTTGGCTGAGTCCAAGCTCATTGATATACAACACATAGAAATCACAAATCAATTAGCTGAAATATTCACAAAACCCCTAGATGCCGAGAGATTTCACAGCCTACGTAAGTCTCTTGGTATGTGTGTCGTATAGGTACCCTGACCCTTGGGTGTGTCCGAAACACCACTAGACCACACATGTTTGCTTGTGGTGTATAATGTTATGATTCATGTTTATCCGGCTCTCCGTGTATGTCGTGATTTTTTATGTTCCTTTGGATCTAGTTCGGTGTTTGGTTATATTTGCTTTTTGGTCACTCACTTTGAGCCTCCTCTGGTTATGCTTATCTCCTTTACGTAAAATACACACACACACACACACATACATATATATATAAATAATATATATATATATATATATATATATAAATAATATATA
>JAYMSP010004522.1:0-15983 GCA_036897095.1 Plantago elongata
TATGCATGTAATATAACTAGATGAACTTATTCAGCAACATGTTTAATCAAAGGTAAAATGAAACAAGTATATTACTAGCTAGAAGAATATCATAACTATGATATTTCTGCAGAGCTTGCGCCCAAATAAATCTATTAAAGCATCTACTGATCTACACATAAACACAAATCAATTACAACAAGGAGCTATCTTATAACAAAACCCTAATGATACCTAAATTAGGGTTAGCAATTACTGGAGAAGTTAATTAACAAGGCAATCCATTTTATTCTCAGTCACTAAGCACAAGAGACTTTTGAGTGACATTTATTTAAGATCAAAATATAGGTACTATATGTAGTAGTACTAGTTAATGTTATCATCATGAAGATAATATAGAAAGTGCACTTACATAAAAACATGTGCTTATTGAACACAGATTATGTAGCTAGGTAGCTAGGTTGCTAGTAGTATAAGTTCAAGATTCATAACCAAGTCGAAGCTCCAAATCCAGCTCTTCCTTCTGATTCATGACTTGTCTGTTAATCTCTGGCGAAAATCCTAAGCTCAAGCTCATCCGCCAATCGCCAGGCATCACTTGATTCAAAGGGTAAGTGTTCCCATACAACAAGGGCAGTGTTGTACTGGAATTAGACCCTTGAAAGTAAGTCGAGTAGCTCATCAAGTGATTTTCATTAGCTGCAAAA
The DNA here is from genome assembly GCA_036897095.1 of Plantago elongata. NCBI lineage: Eukaryota > Viridiplantae > Streptophyta > Magnoliopsida > Lamiales > Plantaginaceae > Plantago > Plantago elongata. The sequence continues at coordinate 687 of JAYMSP010004522.1, forward strand.
CTATCCGACTCATGATCAATTGATGGTGGTAACAACTGCTGATAAAATCTTGGCCCTGTGTAGATTTCTTGCTGCTTCGCGGTTGCAGCAGCTGGTTTACTCTTCACTCTATCTTTTCTATGGATGTTCATGTGTCCACCCAAGGCTTGAGCTGTGTTAAACCCTCTCTTGCAAAACACACACTCGTAAGAACGCCCCACGCCTAGATCTTCGTTTAGATCTCCTTGTTGTTCATGACTCGAGTTCAACGATTCTTCATAATTCGATTCCATTTCCATCTAACACTTGGAACCCTTCTCAATTCTTCTTCTTTCTTTCTTTCTTTCTTTTTTTTTTGGAACTAAGTGTATATATATGTTGAGAAAATATTGAAAGAGGGAGAGTGTGAAGTGCTTATGAGTAGAGGATTATATAGATGAGATAAAGTAAAGTGAATGGATCATGGAACTTTTGAAGTTTTGACAGAAATTCTTGAAAAGAAAATTGGGGATGGTATTGACTCATTCTACTTTAGGCCGGCAATATTAGATCCTCTCTCTTTATTCTTTAAACATATAAATATTTCATACGCATCTTTATATATACACGAATTACTTTTATAAATATACTAGTCCTAATTGTTTGTTTTTTCTTATGGACTCTATATTCCTGACTTTGATATTAGTTCTAATTGTTAATTAAGCAAATCCTTCGGCTGAGGAAGAGTAGGGGAAAGTTAAGTTCCATTTGTCATGGTTTAGGAGCTTTGGACTATGTTATTAATATCTCAGTTTCATGAACTTGGTGTTAAAATGCAAAGGTTGAAAAATGCTCCAACAATGTCATTTTTATGATTGGAGGCATAACTGCATATTCCAAAAGGTTCGCTCTGAATTTAAGCATCGTGCCAATAAGTTCATCTTATATGAAACATATCCAGTCGAACTAAGTTTAATTGGTTTTAAATACATGCGTATAGGGAAAAAAATTTACAATTAATAAGATCACTTGTGAATTAAGATAAGAAAATGAGTCATAAATGAATGAGATCTAAACAATTTTTGTTTAAAAATTGTTGTGGGAAACTTCGTGGTGTTGCATGGGCATAAATTTGTTGCATCCATTTGTCGTGCTGAAGATGTTGCATCGGACATTTATTTAAACATAACTAAAACGGTATATCTTACTGTTTAATCACAATCGCAATCATATAATTAAATATAATTACCCTAAATTAATTAATTAATTCAAAATAAATTAGCTGACTGTTTTCTTGCAGTATCATTGCTGGATCCGGTGGCGACGGCTAGTTTGAATACAAATAACTTTGCACAGAAATTATTAATTAAATTATATTAGTATTTCATACCATGATCTCAGATCAATCAAAATCAGTTCTGTTAAATTATTTATGTTTGTTAATTGTCTAGTACCATATAGCGTATAACATCAATTAAATATACATTTGGCGTAGAAAAACCCATTTCACCTAATTCACGCCACGACTCTAAAATATTTCTTGAATTTTGTTTTTGATTACGATGCAACATGTTTTATTTCTATTTTGTTTTGTTTTTCCGATCGAGATGAAAATTTATACCTAGCTAGCGAGCCAAAGATCGTGCATGAAACTTATCTTAGGTTGTCAGGGTCACATGTATTGACAAATCATTTATAGACTAGTCTTGTGTAAGAGTTGAACTGCAGTTTAATTAATTAATTAATTAACTAACTATGATACAGTTTAGTTGGGTGAAAATTAAATTAAGCACAAGAACAATGGTCATAAAGGCAACAAGAATGTTATGGTCAAGTCGTAATCCCCTAGACAAATCGTTGTTACCTACTAAAACATTGATTATTCCAAAGAACGGTACATATTCAGGCCGCATGCACCATATATCACATTTTTGTTTTGACTTGTGACAATATAATGATCAATAACTCCACATGTACAAATAATCGATACTTATCATTTTAGAGCTAAACTAAATCTGGGAATATTGCAATTAAATTCTTTTTTTGGGACCGGTTAGCATCACATATATCACTAATAAAAGTACGTGTACTGCGGTAAATCTGTAATACTGTGATATGAATGCTGTAACCTCTCTCGGTGGTATGTGGATAAGTTCATTACAATTTCATACTTGACCGTTTCACTTGAAGAAAACCACAAATTAAGGACTTGCTGAGTCTCTTTTCCTGCAGGCCTGAGGAGTATTCCAAATGAAGTAATCTCAGACAAATTGAATTAGGAGAAGATTTTTTTACAAAAAGGAATAACTAAAGTTTGGCTGTTTTGCAGAATGCACGCGGTTTGTTCGACCCTGGGTGCAACCCCACCGTGTAGCTGGTGGGGTCCACCTATATCATATAAGGATCCTTTTTTCTGCTTTATTGTGGCACATAGTTATATATGTATTTTAAAATTTTATCAATTGAAGTTTTAAAGTAACGTATAATTACCTAGTAAATCATCTATTGGAATTTGAAGTTTTCTTAGTGATATCGATGGAAAATCATCGAAAGTGTCGTCCCTGATTAACTGTAATATCAATCTTCGTATCGTGAACAAGATTTTGTAATCAACAATTAGATTGTATTATCTTTAACTGAAATTTACTAAACTGAACTTGACTGAATTGAACTGAACTAAGGTATACATTATAATTAAGTCGAGTTGAACTGAACTGAACTGTACTAAACTGTATTGAATTGAATTAAACTGAAGTAATTTTAAGTTGAAGAGAACAAATGTAATCTTAATTGTTCTAATTGAGAGGATTAAGACAAAAGAACATTGAAGTAGTTAACTAAAGAACCTTAATTGCTCTAATTGAGAGGATTAAGACAAAAGAGCATTGAAGTAGTTAACTAAAGAACAATAATCAGAGGACAAAAGAGTAATAATTATTGGCCAGGTTTTCTTTGTAAGAATTATGATATCGATCATGTATGAGTATGAGTGGTTAGTGATGTGTGAAAAGGCGATTTAAGAGCATTGAAATTGTCTTAATTACTTGGAAACTTGTCGATTTTTAGTTGTAAACAATTGGAAGATTAAATGAAAACAACGTGACTCACCTACTGCTGTTTTATCCCGAATCATATCTTGTGTCCTACATTGCTCTTACGACCGTACGTTAAATATTTGTGCCCGACAGATCACTAGTACAACAACTAGCCGGCCATGGAGTAAACACATTGGCGGAGCTAATATATGACCAGGTGCCTCACCTGGAATTTTGCTAACCAGTATTAGTGTTAATTAATTGATCATTAGCAGTCTCCTAATAAATTGTCCTTCATATTGGTGAATTCATTCCAATCGCAGTTAGATCTCCACTACTACTTGTTTTAATTTTGTTCTCATCATTTACTTTGTTCCTTCGATACTTTTTTCCACCCTTTTATTTCTTTTGAATTGGACATGTATGATATTATTTATGTAAATATTTTGCTTGTATACTTAATACATATTAGAATTATCTATTTTTTCTAAATATACATTTATGCCTTTTCTTTGAAACTAATTTCTTTCGTTACAAAATCACTTTATAATATATCTACAGATCTACGTGTTGTTCGAAAAAAGAATATTTTCTAATTTTTTTAAAAGAATAGTTTATAATAAATATTCAGAAAATATATAAAGTGTTACTTACCAGAAGTGATAATTGAATTTCTTAGGTCAGAGCATTTTTCAACATTTTTGTAAAGAAAAATTCTACGAGCTTTCTCGATCTAGAAAGAACAAAGGAAGTATAAATATCTTTATTACAAAAATACGCAACATTGAATTTGTGTATATAATGTTTTTTGTTTTTTGAAATCTTATATAATATTACTATATATATATTTTAAAACTAAATAACTTTATTTTCATTATGCCTTACCTGACCTAAATTTCTGGCTCCGCCATTGCATAAAAGTATATGATTAAATATAAATGTCAAATATTAATTAAATGTTGAAGTACACGTAGAACCAATAATATTTATTTAAAAATAAATTATACTGTAAAATTATTACCATATATGAAAAATTATTTTACTGTGATAGGACGTCGAAAATGAAAAATTATTTCACTTTTAAAGGACGGAGGGAGATAAAGTAACAATTAGTTTATGGTTATTCGTGCAGATTCTTGAAATATGGTAGATTCGTGAAATATAGCAGTACTAGCTATAACTCTCATTCATTTTAATTTAATTTATTCATTAAATTCTCATGAACAATATTTATAAACTACATTTGCAAATTAGTGATAAATAATATTTGTACAAAAATTAAAAGTTCAAATGGATATTATATTTTAATTTTATCAATATTTATTTTAAAAATCTATTACAAGTATCAATAATAAGTAGATAAATCAAGTTTAAAGTTACCTTTATAATTAAATTAAACTTGGATGGAGGAAGTTGTTTTTTTAAAACTGATCAACTAATTTAATTTTTTAACAAATTATATATATGAACAAATTTTCCAACCCAACTGATATAATCTAACTCTCTTATGTTAAAGTTAAAAAGTAAAGCTTAATAATTTATATTCGAATCAACTCGAATAGTTAATTGACTAATGGTGAGTTCGAATACTTAATTCATTGGTGGTGAGTTAATGTTGATATTTGGTGCATTAAATTTGAACTGACGGTGAGTTAATGTTGATACTTGGTGCATTAAATTCACACTGGATATAACATGATTTCGTGTAAAATTTTGTTCGAACTCAGATATATACCTAGTTATTAAAGTGGGTTAAGAGTTTATTTTACTTCAAATCATATATAGAGACAAAATATTCTTATTCTTCAATCATTATTTTATTTTAGTAGTGTAACTTCATCTTAATTATATTGTATGAAAAAAATTAAATGACTTTAAATCATGAGCTTGGGAAATTCTATTTTGTCAGCTAATAATTTATAATTCCAACAATAAAATCAATCTTTTTAATTAAAATACACGTATCGCTTGATAAGGTTCGAGACAAGAAAATTATTTTAATAAACAAGAAACAACATCGTATAGTGCAGTGTATAGGTAATAACAGGTGTAAATTAAATGTTATCACATATAATATTAATTTTTTTTATCATATTATGGGCATAAAAGTTAAAGATTAATTAAAAAAAAGCATATACAACTTAATTTGGAACTTTGTGGCTTGCAAATTACATTAATGTTATTTGAGTTTTTAATTGTGTTAATTATACAAGCTAAGTAGTTTTTAATATAAACAAAAGTAATTTTAAGGGAAAAGATGTAAAAGTGATATATTTGTAAGAGGATAAATAGAAATGGAATATAATATATTTGTTCGGTTACAAACGAGCATTTGTATAACGGAAAATTATGTGATGAAATTTGAATTGATTTTGTATAGACTCATTTGAGATATAGTATTTTAATTGACTGATTAGTGTTTAGTCTTAAATAAATATGGATGATTTTCTATAATATGTGACATTAAATGAGTAGGTAGATATTTAATTCTAAAATGATTTATTTCAGTTAATTCAAACTGAACATATTTCAATATTTATAAATTATTATGTAAAAAGTAATTGAACTTTGTAGAATATACTAAAATATAAAAATTATTAAATAATACTTTTTAAGCAGAAACAATACATAAAAAGTATAACTTTTTTGAACAAATCATACAAGTACGATTGCATTGTTATATTAATATTATAATTGAAGTATTTATTCATGCTAATTAAATACATTAGAAATGATACATCATGCTAATCACGGTGCTCATACATTTTATAAATAAATTATAAATTAATTACTATACAAATTGCTCCCTTGAGAAAAATTGAAACAACATTTCTCCTGTTGCTCGAGTATAGAGAATAAGTGATATACAAATTACAAAATTGAAATGACAATTTAACAAGTGGAATGACATTTTAATGAATAGAGAAGAAGCGTGAACACTTTTAAAAAGTAAAATGACACTTTTACAAGTGAAATGATATTTTCAAAGTTTATTATTAAAAATTATTATATTGTTTAAATAACTTATGTAGCTTATATGTCTTTCGTTTAGAATTGTAAGTCTTGCGGGTCCAGACACATATTTTTATGTATATAATTAAGTAATGTATGTTTACTGAAATAAAATAGAAAAGATAAAGGTTGTGAACGAGACGATATATTTCAATGCAACTATTGAATTTTTTTTAAATTATAATATTGTATTATGGGGTATAAAAATTACCAAATATAAAAATGAGACAACGAATTTGAGACAATAAACGAAATAAAGAACTTTCAAGTCGAAACGGACAGTAGTTGTTTGTATATAAAATAAAAAAAGTACTCCGACCCTGTACTGAATCAACAATGTTCAAGAACTCCTGCCATGATTTGAATAAGAAATACACTGAAAAGAACCCCTGCCATGATTTGAACAAGAAGTACACTGAAAAGAAAGAACACATATACTGACAATTATATCAGATTTTGATGGATTTGAATACACAGAAAAATAGCAAATCTTCTGCGCGGTTGGTGGTGCACGAAGATGGGTTATTGTTCATTTGTTTGAGAGTGAAAAGAAGATAACGCGATAAATATGAAGCAAGCAGTGAACATATGATGTACGTTGAATGTGCATAGCTAACACATTACCCTAGTCGAAGCTCTAAATCCAGATCATCATTAGGCTCTTGAACCAAATCAAACCTGATAAGATCATTTCCTTTCCGAGAAATAGTATCTTTTCTTCTTGCAAAACTGATAGGCTCGTGCCTTATTGTCTCCTTGTTCTTCTTATAACTCCATAAATGCTCAATCCCTGGAACCTTTTCTTTGCGTGGAGAAGTTGAAAATGGTGAAGTGCTCTTCTTGCAACGGCCCCATGTTTCAGCGTTTATACGTCTAAACATAGTGGTAGGATGTTGCCATGCTGCTAGACTCATTTTAGCCCTGTCTTTCCGGTGCATATTCATATGTCCTCCTAGAGCTTGCCCTGACTTGAACTCTTTCGTGCAAAAGTTACAAGTGTAGTTTCTTTGAGGCCATGAGAAGCCGTACTCCATGTCTTTCTCGAAGCTCAAGATAGTCCCGTCACGCTTACCACTCCAGTACTTGAACTTCTCCATAGGCGTGCCGAACGTACGAAGAACAGACCAGATTATATATTTTTGTAGATATGGTATATATCAGTGTTTGAACCGAGTATATGTTAATTCAGAAATGAAGCACTGTACTAAGGGGGCTTATATAAAGTTTGTAAATCAAGAATGAGAACAAATAGCATTAAAAGCGGTCGCAGTTTAGGTGCAGTTTGTCCGTAACCAAAAGATAGTAAAAACTGGTTGTTGCTCAAATGATGATTGTAGCAGAAGCGTTAGGTTCACAGTGGGGTTTCTGTTTCACCAAATACGGGCGAAGTCTAGTGGGTTTTCGGTACCCTGACTGACATTATACATATGGTGGTTCATAATTAATTAAGCAGCTCCTGTTTCAACTATATAGTTATGATGCTTTATGTTTAATGCTTCTGGTAGATCATGTACTTATTCACAGAAGGATGTAAGAGATCGAGTACCTTCGATTCGAATAGCTCGAATGTCTAGTTAATTTTCTGCTACTATTAGTCATTGCACTTTCATGGACCTTTGAATCTAATAAATGCAGTAGCTACTTCAACATTGTTGTTAAATTAATCATAAGAAAATATTCTTGAACTCAAATATGTACTTTAAAGTGCAGAGTTGATATCTTGTACTGGCAAAGTTGGACTCTGCAAGTAGGACAACTTCATGTGTCATCAATTCCAGTTGCAGGTGCATCTTCTCAACTTTGGTCCATGTGGCCAGATCAACTCCATCTGGTTCATCAGAGTCGACTAAGAGAGCACCTTCGATACGAAGGTCTAGTTTATGCAGTTACGAATAGTTATGGCACTATAATGGATCCTTGAATCTCATATTTAACCTGAGTAGTTTGTTCAATATTGTTGTTACATCTGAAGATATATTCTTCAATTCGAATGCTATATGCATATGCACCTTTTGTAATTATGTGTACTTTGTAATATATCCTGGAAAAATGAAAGATAACTTTTCATCATCAAACAAAGCAAAAAAATGAACTGAATGAAAGAGTTTAGGCTGGATTTTCAGCTATGTTGTTCAATGATTTCTTGAACTTGACTGTTTCCTTACAGAAGGGATGTAACAAATTGATAAGTTATACATGTAAGAAGCCATTTTGAACTCTGTTTGAGCACCTTTACAGATCAATGTAGGTGAAGAAGAAGAAGAAGAAGAAGAAGAAGAAGAAGAAGAAGAAAGTAAGAGATTCAGTGTGATTAACGTTATATTATCCCACATTATTAACATAGAATCATCTTAAACACTTTATTATGATTGCAAAAACAAAGGATAATTGCCGAGCTTCGTAACGTGAGCTTGTAACTCGAGTGAGGGCATCAAGGCTCTTGGACTTTGGACCTGACCAATTAGCTGGGCTCATTAGCAATTCTCTGGCCCGCCCATCCCAAGCGGGGAGTTGGTCCACGGGGCTTAGGCGAAGGCCTGGGCTTCTTGGGCCTTAGAGTGGAGGGAATCGCACGAGGCTGGTTTCACAGAGCAGTGAAAACTTCCCCCTCTCTGCAGTGGGAGGACAACGGGCCGGTGCTTGTGGGTTCAACAAAGCTAGCTGGGCTGGTCCAATAGAACAATAACTTTTTAATTTCTACTTATCTTTTAGCGTGTCTCGTGACGTAGTCTCGGATGACCTTCATGTTTGAGAATTTTTTCTTATCATTGCCATGGAAGTTGGAACTAATATCATTTTGACTCGTTCATTGAACTATTCTTTTTCTTCGTTTTTTACGTAAAATCTAGCAATATACTTTTTAGAAAACTCTTCAACATCAACATCTAAGATAAACACAAAAATACATTTCATATAAGTCAATGTTTTGTGTTATGATTTACATGATACTAACATTCGAATTAATTCTTTTCATCCACTCGAATAAAATTTTTAAATAAATTATAAAAGTTAATAAATAAGACGTAAGTTATTAGTTTTAAGGATGAGAAGTTTAAATTTAAACGCACCCGGAAGTAACGGATATACAACCATAGTAAAGATGAACATACAGTAAAACCACTATAAATTAATAATGATGGGATCGAGATATTTTATTAATTTAGTGAGATATTATTATATCGATAAATTAATAATTTATTAATTTAAAGAGGTTTTACGTATGACCTTGAGAACTTGATTACGGGTATGCATTATCGACACAAAATGAATGTGAATCATGTGCTAGATTATTCGGGTGAAAATAATGATTGTTTCGAGATTCAAAGCATTGCAGAAATTGTAACGGATACCATCCAAAATCCGGCCGATGATGAAGTTGAGGATGATTCAGTAGCTTTGGAACCAGTGACTCGAAATGAAGGATTGCAAGCGGTAACAACCCTTCACAACTTTTTGTTGCAATATGAGAAGACAACGCTCAAACTCTTAAGTGCAATGGGTAAATTCAAAGATGAACTCAATATGAATTTGAAATTTACCAAAAAACAAGTGATTATAGATTCATTTTTTACTAGATAATCTTAGAATTTTGAAGCGTATAACACACACACACACATATATATGAAATATTTTAGTAGTTATTAATTTATGGTTCTATTGGGACTAATGTATATATACTGGAATTTCAAAAAAATTATTATCTTATTATTTTATCGATTGAGTTCAATTTTGTACTGGTTCTAATTTGAAATTGAATAAATTATTAATTTTATTAAAATTATTAATTTATTGAGTATTAATTTATAGAAGTTTTAGTGCGATGAAAAGAATTGTGTTGGAACGCTCAATTGGTTAGGAACAGTTCTTATATATTAGTCAGACCATCACCGTTCACTCGTTAGTTTGGATTATTATAGCTTACATACAAAGTAATTTCCGCAGATAGCTCACAATTCAATTGTTGAAACACCACTTGCTAAGTTTTTGAATAATGTCATTAACCTAATTATTAAAAATGTAAAGCAAAAGAGGTCTACTAACCAATTGTCGGACTCCAACTTTTAGCTTTTAAGATTGGAAAGGATAGCCAAGAGGGGACCTCCCCTTACGAGACAAGGTTCGACCCATTGATTCGATTTCACAAGGCCTAATTTTAGTTATAAATAATATTGATAACTGATAAGATGAAATACATCTGACAATTAGGCCTGACATCAAATAAACTTCATCTTTGAATTAAATGTGTGTACATGTATAATATAATTAAGGGTGTGTAACTTAAATGCGTTGTTCTACACCGATAACATTTGTCAAAATTTCAATTTTGAACCGACAAATTTCCAGTTAACCAGAGTTTGTCCCATTAATAATATTCTCCTATAAATACGAAACATTTATTACATCTATGGAGGGAATCAATCCATTACTCAAATCGTCAAATATAAATTTATACATTTGTCATTTTTATACATAACTTCGTACATTATTAAAATACAAGTTATCCGACGCATCATAAAAAAAATAATAAATAATCTCAAGTTTACACAAATTAATTTTTTTTTACTTTTCTTTATATTTTATTATTACTTTAAATTTTTTCTTAGAAATTAAAATATGCGACAAGTCTAATTTATAAAATTCTTCGGAAAGAAGAGAGTACAATATCGGACTCACTAAATCATCAGTCTATTAGATATATGAAACCAAGGCTGGAATGTGTATTTGAAATAGGCCTAAAAGTGTTTATTTAACATCTTCCCTCTTATCTTTTGATTCACCCACAAAAACTCAGATTTTATACAATTTTCCTCACTCAGAATAATCTTAGCTAGTTTAATCCATGATGATTTATACAATATCATTTGCGATAAAAACTTACAACTTGGGTAATTAAATTACAAATGTTAAAAAACGTCAGCTCTTACCAATCTCTCTTTGAAATCGCACTACTCTTAATGATCAATTATTTTAATTAAATCGTAACCAATGACCCATTCAATTTTCCCATCAAATCAAATCCAATCCGGGTCTATAGTCAAACCGGACCCACTCCCGTGTGAGGGACCATTTCAAGTCATACATATATCTCGTCCCCTTTCACAACTCTTCTTAACTTACTTCCTAGTTCCTATATATAATAGTCTTCAACCTTTCATCATATACATTTATAATCTCGACCCTTTTCATTTGCCAACTGCATCAACAAGATCATCATGAAATCTTCAAAACTCATCTTCACTTTATTCGCACTGCTATTACTCATAAGCGCCGATGCTACTCGAATTCTGGATGAAGAAGAACAGCAGTGGCTTATGCTGCCATCCCTTCAACGCGGTCGACCTGTGACTACACCATCACCTAATGGGTGCACGAATATCCCTGGTGGGGGCGGGTCCCCATGCGCAGCCTCCATCAGTGCAAGGAATTACGCTGGACGCGTAGTGGCAGCTCCTCCTCCTCCTCCTCGGGCTATTACTGACGATGCTTATGCAGCCTATCCGAAGCAAAGGGTCCAATTTGGCGTTGCAACATAGTAATCTTGATCAGCTATAGCAACATTGTTCGTTTATGAGTTAACATGATTTGGACAGAGGCTTCTCTTTTTTGACACTTGACACCTATCAATCATAGGAATTCTTTCTATTCATTCTTTTGGATTTCATTTTTCAGTTTGGTGTGCATTACACCAATTGTATACTTACTTTCCAGTTTATAATTAGTGTTAGTGATATTCTTTAATTCAATATTGTTTTTCATGTGTACATTTCTTTTGCAAGTAAGATTGACAAGTAGTTAATCAACAAAATTTTCTTACTAAACGCATTTGGTCTTGGTGGTGCATTAAACTACAAGCTAGCCAGCATGTTATCCATTCACAATCCTACTTGATTTATCTAGGGCAGAGTTAGCAATGAAGTTCATGGTGCAAAAATGTTACATTTTCAAATTTTATATACGTCGGGACCTTTAAAATGTAAATGAGACAATGTATGAATTGATCGATTTAGAACAATTGCACAGTTAAAGTGTCACAAAAAGCTTCACTCCAAAGACCATTCAGTAATCATACACTAAATTTCATCTCGACTTACATTTTAATAATTTTAAGTGATACACATAAGTAAATAAGTATATATTGGATAGCTAGCAATGGTGTCCTAAGACCAGCCCCAATGGGGCGTCACGGGCGCAGCGTCGGGGCAGCGTCGTGCCACGCCGTCGCGTGGCAGCAGCCACGTGTCATTTCTTTTTCTTTTTTAATTTTTTTTAAAATTCAAATTATATCCGTTTTAAAACGGTAATATCTCGAAAAATACGAAAAAAAATAAAAAATACACCAATGGCTATGTTTTTTCAAGATCTATAAAATGAGACCAATCTTGATATATTTTACCTCATCCCAGCTCCAACTCCTCTTTCTCTCTCAATTAAACTCAAAAAACTCTCTTATCCCAAAACACCCTTTCCACTTTCATTTTCTGGTGAATTTTCTGGCGAGATGGATGCTGAGTATTTGCAGTGGTGCAAAGAAAACAAATCCCAAAAATACATGCTCACTACAACAACACGAATTTTCCACCCCACTCGAGTCCCCAAACGAGTGCCGTTCTGCCTTTGTTCCAAGAACCCTACACTCAAAATTACCAATCTTCATCCTCCCAAAAACCAATGTTTTCACAAACACCGGAAGTAGAGGATGTCGGCATGAGACGCAGCCGGAAAAACAACCGACCCGGAGGCGTGGGAAAGCCAAAGCCACCAGAGGAGCGACAATCAACACAACAACCTCGCGGAACAACCCGTACAACGAGAGTGAGGATATCGGGCTCATCTCAGCCTACATGGAGGTTAGTCAGAATGCTATTGTTGGAATGGATCAGAAGTACGGCAAATTGTTCTGTCTTGTTGCGGAGGAGTACGAGGACATGAATGATGACCGAGATGGATAAATTCCGGTCTCATGATTCGCTTCGTGGAAGATGGGGCGGCTAAGAGATGATATAAATCATTGGATTATTTGTGTGGAGCATGCTACTGTCATGGTCGGCAATCGGAGTGGCTACAGTGAAGAAGATGTGCGGAACACTGCCCAAGAACTGTACAGGGAGAAATAGAAGAACCACAACTCATTCACGGCGTTCAAACATTGGGATGCCATGAAAGCATACCAGAGTGGGAATTGAAGATGAACTTGGAGGAAACCATGAAGAAGTTTGTACTAACTGGGAAGGATGGGTTTGAGGGTGACGATGTTGATGTAGGTGATCAACCGATGAAAACATCAGGTCCAGGTGGCAGTAGCGGAATCGGGGTTATGATAGTGCGGCAATTATCAAACGTCCCATTGGTCGTGAGAAGGCCAAGAAGTTGGCTAAGAATGCCACTTCCGATAACTCTTCCATGGATGCCTTCGGCGAGGGAATAACCGACTTCAGTGAGAATTATCCTCAATTCCTTGAAGTTGAAAAACAAAAGTTGGAGTTTGCTCGCGAGAACATGGAGCGTAAGGCAAAGGCGAAGATGATGGACACGTACTTGGCACTTGCGGGAAACTACACCAACTTGCCCGACGAGGCCAAAGCACACATAGAAGCACTTGGTAAACAGCTGTTTGGATCGGGCTAATGGCGAAGGATCGCTTCTGTATTGTGTCGACTTTGTTTTTTTACCTTCCGCAGTTGTTTTGTATTTTTTACTTTCCGTCGTGTGCCTAGTTGGTAATTTTAAATTTCGAATTTGAATTTGAATTTTGAATTTTGAATTTTGAATTTGAATTTGAATTTGAATTTGAATTTGAATTTTGAATTTTGAATTTTGAAATTTGAATTTTAAAAAAAAATGACGTGGCATTCACGACGTAACGACAACGCGTCACCAAAACGCACGACGTTGGAGATGGTCTAATTACATCACGTTGAATGTAGGTTAAGGTTTTTTTATCTACATTGGTTAGATCTGATCTGGTCTTTAGTTATCATGCTATGATAATACTCTTGTAGATGTTATCATGTGTTTCATATATATTAGCTCTCCATTAGTACCCTTTTATTCAAAGTATTATGTTCGTTCAAACATCAAATTTACTGCAATTTAACTTGTTAGAATATAGGACCGGGATAAGCACTGTAAACGAGTTTTCAACGATGTTGTCTATGATGATATGTCAACATGTTGTCAACATTGACCAGAACAGATTCTGTAAAAACGTAAACTAATCTAAAACAGTAAGAAAACAAAACGCAGAGCACAACGGAATATCTCAAGCCGGTATATAAACGATACCGGCAAATACCTTTAAGGCAAAAAGTAATCCTACAAGTAGAATTACAAAACTAGATTCGAATAATCTCAGACGATTAAACGAACTGTAAACAACTCTAGACCTAGAAGAGGAAACAAGTCTAATCTAGTTTGAATGTGCGGGAGTAGATCACTAACTCTTTAGCAATGACTCATATAACACACTCAAAGTGAAAGTCTAGAAAAACAGTTTGAAGACAGAAGTGTTTGACAATATTTGTATCTTTCTCTCTAAAAGTTGTGTCTTCAAACTTCTCAAGATCCTCAAATATATAGGCAATGAAGGCAGCCTGCTGAAGCTCGAGTTCCAGGCCCTAATGCTTCTTGATGGGCTTTCCAGATTAAACATGGGGAAGTTTATTCTGCTTTGCTTTGATTAGGAATCTTCCTTATCTCGCCTTTATATTCAAAGATTTCCAGTTTTTGTCTTTGAACGTTGCTGCCTTTAATCTTATTTCCATAATCTTCCTGGCAGCTTGATCTCGACTGAAACTTGCTTTTCGTCCTTCATGCTTTGCTGCGTTTCTGTAACATATATACACAAAAACAACTACAACTTGTGGAACTTGTTATCATTAGAAGAATGGTACGAATTAACAAATAGATGTGCGTCATCGCACTTTCAATCTCCCCCTTAATTCTACCTTTCTTCACAAAACATTTTACGTAACCTAAGTAAGATCATGACAGTATTAAGAGATAATATGTACATCTACCTATCTCTCCCTTAATACCGATTCTCCCCCCGGGGAGTACAATCACTAGCCTTAGAAACAATACAAAAGGTTATGACAACCAAAAGAAACTTGCAAAGCAATAGGTAGAAGAGTCACAAACAGTTCAAAAGTTTAAACACAAGAAAAACATAGCATAGTAATAAATATCCAAGTAGTCAAAAACACACTTCAGTAGCATATTCTCCCCCTTTTTGTGAGGAAAGCATAGCAACTAAAGTGTGGCGGAGTGCTTCAGACGAAGCCAATTGGTCTTG
>JAYMSP010004523.1:0-15965 GCA_036897095.1 Plantago elongata
TCCTTTGGGATCCGGGGTAGAGCGTCAAATCTCATAACGCACTTAAGTCGTCTTAATCCGTCAATCCTTAGGTCGGACTTATTGTAAGACCATTTTTAGGAATCAATCTAGTTAATACTACATGACATGTATCGTAGCTTTGAGCTAGCTTCCGATGAGTCCAAGGGAATATGGTGGATTAGATACCATTCGGTCAATCATTTTGGGATGAATCTTGATATGATCTGATTTACTGAATTAAGTATCCAGATTGTGGAAATATTAATGTATCTACTTTTTAGTTTATAGAAGTATGATTATTCCCTTAGAAGCATCCTTATGGTTATGGCATATCTCATATCTGGTTCTTTCAGGGCTAGCAAATGGCTTCTCCAATCCTAAAGCAGCAGCTAGATAAACCCCCTAGTCTGTATGCCTCACCAAAGCTCTGGCACATAATTGATGATCATATTACCAACTACGTGGTCTGGAGGGCACACGTGCACGATCAGTTTGTGCTTGACGGCATGCTTGGCTTCATCGATGGCACCGAGATGCCACCATCTAAAACTGTCCCCCATTACAACCCAAATGCTGAAGATCATGTTGATGTGTTAGTGGAGAATCCATACTATGCAAGCTGGAGAGAAGAATTCGATAAGCCTGTGAAGGAGAGGCTTCTGTCTTTACTCGACCAAGACATTGTTCCAACAGATCATGAACAGAAGACTTGTAGAGAAATCTGGGTCCAGCTTAGAGAGAGGTTCCAGCCGCTAGTCACCAGAGACTTAGCCTGGGGTGAAACAGCACTCAAGGTTGTCGATGTTGGTTCATCAGGGGAATACATGAAGTTGCACACGGCTGCACTGTGCGGGGACAAGTGGGCTGCAAAGCAAATATTTGAAAATGATGTTGGTGAAATGATCAGGAATAATGTCATCGCAAGGCCACTGATGCCGCCTGCAATGAGAAATGATGATAAATCATTTTCAGTACATGAATTGGGAGGTACTGTTTTTCCTCATCATACATCGCCTATATATGCACGAAAGGACGTGCTCCACCACTTGTTCGATCGAAGTCGCGTGCCAAGGGAGGGAAGTTCGTCTTACTGCGATACAACAGGACTTGGGCTTATCATTTCTGCTATTGATGCTAGAGAATTCTGTAAGTTATTCATTTATACTATTCACACTAATAACTTCTTAATACATCGTCTTCATTCATACCTACAAAGCATGCGTACTTTTTTCCATTACCGTATCGTATGCACGTATTGCACACACGTACTTGTGAATACTCAAGTAATATGTAGTATTTAATTTTCTCCTGTTTGCCTTTTATGTTTTGCATACTGTTTTCTATCCAGAATTCAAGATTGATGTATCCAAATAATTTTGTAAAATATGTATGAAAGAAAAATGTATTTTACCATATCTGTATTTTAATATTTCTAGTTTTACCATTTTTCATACTTTTATAGTATTCGACTATAAAATTTGGATGTGATCTTACAGCTAAGGCATTATCCTACTTGGAGAATGCACCACATTTGGCGGGGCTAGAAATTTCAAACAAATCAGCTCTAACATGTCTCGCTTCAAATCAGGTTATGGTTCAAATCCAGACCATTTACTTGGGAGACAATATAATGCCTAAAGGTACATTTTTGATTGCTTTTAAATATTAATAAAATTTCTTTTGACTTTTCCACGACCAGCCATGCTTATAGTTAATCGAAATTTGAGATTTGTTTGGTATATAATGGAGTTGAGTAGTGAGTGATTAATCTACTATAAACTTTTAATTGTTTGTGTACTGACACATTTCAATTTCCTTAATCAATCCAGTGGCTCCATTCATGGGTGTGGACGTTGCCTTAAATGTCATACTTGATCCTGCAGTTGAATATATTCCATTCATGGGCAGATTCGACTTCCTACGCATTGTTGTGTTGTGGATTTTGGGTACATTACTTTCCATCTACAATTTAATTAAACGAACAATTTTAACATCACATTTAAAATATTAATTAGTAGTTAAAGTTAAAACTGATCAACCAGTGAAGATAAAAGCTGGGAGTATGCTCAACGAGTTAGGATGTCGATTTTGAATTGATAAATGCCTCTGTTTTCTAGTACTTTTAGGTGCTTTGTATAATTAAGTTTTCTCAAAAATTATTGTGATGGAAAAATACAATGAAAATGATACTAGCAGGGTGTGCACTTTCCAAAAAAAGTTGTGGAGTTCTTAGACAATTTTTTGTAGCATCCAGAGTATTACCTACTTGTGTACAATGCTGTATTTACTAATTATTTTAGCAATTAGATGTGATGTTCAAAATTTTCCCTTTGAAGCTATGCTTGTATTCATATGCTGTGTTCCGCTGATGGTCCTCAACACATTGTACTGGCTGCCATGGAAATTCCTTAAAACATTAGGTAAGAAATCACGGCCATTCTATATATTTGACGGTTTATGAACACACATATATTCGGCCTAAAAGAAGAAAGTTCCAACTTCCAAGCAATGATGGAAATATGTAAGGGTACATAGTTTTAATTTTGTTATTTGCTAATAATTCAGGCTTTGTGGAGGTGAAATCCAATGACAAGTCAGCAGCTGATGATTCATTACTATTGATAAATGCACTACAACTTCTTAACCACTTGTTGAGTCTTATGCGAAGTCTACCAGGGACGCCTGAGGAAATTTTTCGTGACGCCTTCATCCTGGCTGCTCGCTTAGGAGCACATGTTGTTATTGACAGGATCTTGACGTACTTTCCTGAAGCTGCATTTATTTGGGATTATGCTTCCTCTAAATATATAATTCACATGGCAGTTGAAAACCGTGATCAACATTTGTTTTCTATCGTTTATAAAGAGCTTAGAGCCGACGGCTTGAGGCGCTCACCATTACATACCCTAGATAGCCATGGGAATAACATCTTGCATTTGGCTGCAAAATTATCATCATCTGATGCTTTTAATAAGATTCCAGGTTCAGTTCTTCAAATCCAACATGAATTGAAATGGTTCAAGGTGATCATTTTCTCCTGTAAGATTTCATTTTCCCATTTTCATTTGCCACGATGAACTAGTGATGATTCTTATTTGCTCTTGAATTCTTGTTTGCTTTTGGCATGGACTCTGTCAGGAAATAGAGAAAGTAATGAATCCCCATGATCGAGTAAGACTCAACGATGCTGGAAAAACTCCAAAAATGGTATTCATGGAAGAACACAAGGAGTTGAAAGATAAAGCTGAGAAATGGATGAAAGACACAGCCACCTCTTGTACGATCATTGCAGCATTGATTAGTACCATTATGTTTGCAGCAGCCATTACTGTACCGGGTGGAAGTGATCAAAACACAGGGTTTCCCATGTTTGCACGACGAGATTTCACTTTCACATTATTTGCTATTTCTGATGCTGTCTCCTTCATTACATCAGTCATTTCTCTATTAATGTTCATGGAAATAATGATGGCGCGCTATGAAGTAGGAGACTTTATGCGTCAGCTTCCAGTTCGGTTGTTTATTGGTTTGTGCAGCCTTTTCATTTCAATCTTCTTTATGATGTTAAGTTTTAGTGTTGCAGTGTATCTTGTGTTTGGCCAACCACGCAAATGGGTTCTTATTGTGGTGGTAACAGTGACTTGCTATGTGGTCCTTTTGTTTGGCTACTTACAAGGATCTCTTCTACTCGAGATGATAGGTTCAACATACAGCGACAGTTTTATCCCCGACAATGAATTGTGGAACCCTGAAGAACTTGAGGAGAACTCCCATGATGATCTGGTTGAGGACCCGCTTGATATAGCATAGAGATAGACACGAAAAGTCAATATTTTAATCAATTAATATACACTTACGCTGTATTGTTTGAGTATATATTTGTACTTGAACCTGATACTAGAATACAATAATATTGAAACTTTAATAGCATTTGGATGATTTTTTTAATTAAACTGTATTTAATGTCTTTAATTATTCAATTAATGTGTGTTTTCTGATTGATTCTCGGTAATTAAGACTTCTAATTTTTCATACTTTTAGTTTAAGTAATCTTATCAGACATTAGGGGCTTGATTGGAGTAGCATTCAAATGTCCGTTTGAATGATATTCGGGAATTTTGTGTTTGTTAGCATTTAAATGTCGAAGATTGAAATGCCTCTACAATAGTAACATTTTTATCTATCTATATAACAAACTTATAATACCCTATCAAATTACAATTCTATACCAAACACAATTTTAAAAATTCCACTACAATTCTGATTACTATTCAGGCATTAAATCGGAGCATTTAAATCGCATGCCAATCGGCCTAGACTTTAGCATGTTCTCATCCTTTACGAATTATGGGTTTAAGAAAAAAATTGATTAGCGATGAATAATTATCTGTAACAAAAAATCAACAAAATTGTCCGTCAGTAATTCCATCCCTAAATACGTCCAATAAATACCTTTTGTCCCTATGTTGACTGGGATCCGATCGTGACTCCCTTTCATCTTTTTAAGAAAAATCCAATCTTGGACCAGGTACAGTGTTTCTTGTTTGTTTACTGTGTTCATCTCTGGATGTGCTTTGTTTTTTCTACAATTCTACTTATCCAGTTATCCATGTTAGTATGGAGATTGAATCTTGATATATAGATTTTAGCTGAGCACCCTCACTCATTTTTAGTTCATTCATGATTTAAGGTAACAAAAACTAGCTAGGTGGCTCAGTTTACTTGCTCTGATTCAATATGCCTGAGGGGTCAACGCAAGTTCAAAATGTGCATCCCATATGGTTCAAGCCCTCTACAGGGTCGCTCAGGGTAATGTTGCTGAACGGTGATTTGGATATTTGTGTTAAGGAAGCAAGAAATCTACCAACACAAATTATGGACAAGTTCCACAAGAATCTACCAAACATGTTTCAGAAATTGTCTGCCAAGTTTGCAAAAAAGAGAGATTCATCCATGCCTAGCAGAATAACTTGTGCTCCTTATGTTGCCATTTCCGTGTCCGGTGTTGTCCTTTGTACTACTTTTGTGATAAGTAACACGGAGGATCCTACATGGAACCAGCACATTCATATCCCGGTAGCTCATTACGGGGCGGAGGTGCATTTCCTGGTTAAAGATAGTGATGTCGTGGGATCTCAGTTAATGGGAGTTGTTGGGATTTCTGCTGAACAGCTTTTCTCAGGCTCAATCATCGTGGGTACATATCCCATACTTGGAGCGAATGGAAGGCCATGTAATAAAGGAGCAGTTTTGACACTGTCGATTCAGTATATACCTGTGGAGCAAGTGCCATTTTATCACGGTGGTGTGGGATCTGATGTTTCTCATCAAGGCGTGCCTGGTACCTATTTTCCTATAAGGAAAGGAGGAACCGTGAAACTGTACCAAGATGCTCATGTACACGATGAGACACTTCCCAGTTTGTTATTGGCTAATGGTAGGTATTATCAGCATGGACACTGTTGGCATGATATATGTGAAGCGATAACTCAAGCTCGTCGATTTGTTTACATTACTGGGTGGACTGTGGACCACCTGCTAAAACTCGTTAGGGATGATCTTGGTGCAGTGGAGGATCTGCGTTTGGGTGAGCTTTTGAAATACAAGTCTCAGGAAGGTGTCAGGGTGTTACTTCTTGTATGGGCCGATCGTACAGTAAGAACCTTCATATCTTGATTGTTCTTGCAGTCTATTATGACTCATGACAATGTGCTACCTATATGTTTAAGCAGTATTTTTAAAACATTATTGTTATTGAAACTTTCATTTGCTTTGGCTACTTTCCAAAAGTTGGAAGCATTTTGGAGTAGAATATAATTGTGAGTTTTCTCTGATGTATCTTTCAGGTTCTGGAGATCATTTGTTTCCAGTTTACTTCTGATGTGCCTTTCCATTTGACTAGTTTAATTTGTGTATCCTTTTGTTTGTTTAGGGAGGTACAGGTCATAATGAAACAAGTCACTTTTTCAAGTATTCATCTGTGCAGGTGTTGTTGTGCCCTCGTAACGCCGCCAAACAGCAGGTTATCTCAATTACTTATTCATCAAATTTATTTCTTGGCTCCACTCTTTACTGGCATTCAGCTTATATCTATTTCTTGGCTCCACAAGAAACTTATATTGTTCGCCTATTGCAATCAGTATATGGCAATCTATGCTCATCACCAGAACAGTGTGATTGTAGATGCTGATGCTGGTAACTATAGGAGAAAGGTCATAGCATTTGTTGGAGGTCTTGACCTAGGCCGTGGAAGATATGATACCCCCGAACACCCAATTTTTAGCACATTGCAAACTGTTCACAAGGAAGACTACCATAATCCTAACTATCAGGTGATTTTGATACAGTTATCATGGATATGATTCATTTCATTATGTTTATCTTCATGCTAGCTTTTGCTCTTTATAATTGTCAATAGCTTGAGTTATGTAGACTCCTACTGATGGTTGTCCAAGAGAGCCATGGCACGATTTACATTGTCAAATTGATGGGCCAGCTGCGTACGATGTCTTGCAAAATTTTGAGGAGCGCTGGTTAAAGGCAAAAAAATTTAAAGCATCACTTGGTGATGCTTTAATCAGGCTTGAGAGGATCCCTGACATAGTTGGGTTAGCAGAAGCCTCTGATGGCAGGACAGGCGATCTAGAAAGCTGGCATGTACAGGTATGATCAACTTGTAGTACTGATTAGTCGGTTCCATGTTTTTGGTGAAAAAACATAAATAAAATAAATATTGCGTAATTCAGGTGTTCCGCTCCATCGACTCCAACTCTGTTAAAGGTTTCCCCAAGGATCCGAAAGAAGCAGAAGGCAGAGTAAACTATTAATGGCTCTCTACTTTTCAATGGGACATCACTTGCTTTTTCATCTCTGTATATGTCTATCAGTTCTGAAATGGTTGTGAAACTGACATTGGCCTTTGCTGGTATGAAACAGAATCTGATGTGTGGAAAAAATTTACTTATAGACATGAGCATACATACTGCTTATGTGAAGGCAATTCGTGCAGCACAACACTTCATCTATATTGAGAACCAGTACTTCCTTGGGTCATCATTTAATTGGGCTAATAATAAGGATTTGGGTGAGGAATCCGTTTTTTATTTCTCTACTAATTAAGCATGTTATCAGGAGCTACTACTTCATGTATTTAATTTGGCAGCTACTATATTTATCGTGTTTAATAGCCTGCCAAAAAGATTGGCCTAGAAATGTCTGATGTCGATGTTTCAAGGGTTCTTGTGTCCTGTACATCTTTTTTTGAAAGCAAGTAAATGAAGAACAAAATTCTTGTTTTCATACTCAGGTGCAAACAACTTAATTCCAATGGAAATTGCTCTGAAGATTGCTAACAAGATCCGAGCCAGGAAGAGATTTTCTGTATACATTGTTATTCCGATGTGGCCAGAGGGAGTTCCAAACACTGCTTTTGTTCAATGTATTCTCTTTTGGCAGGTTATTTTGATTTCTTGACCTTTATAAACATGTGGATGGCAGAATGGAAATGAACGATGTTAGGCTATTCGTATTGCAGCTTATCAGAATCTTCACCATAGGATTTTAATCCTAAAACATTTAAGAATTAATGTTATTATCCTTCAAGTATCCCCGTGTATGACCTTATGATTTTTATGCCTGCAGCACAATACAATGCAAATGATGTATGATACCATCTACAAGGCTTTAGTAGAGATGGATCTTCAGAATGAGTGTGAACCCCAAGATTATCTGAATTTCTTCTGCCTTGGGAATCGTGAGGCTCTAGACCCGGGAAGCAATCCAGATGCCTCTGAAGAAACTACTCCCCGAGTATATTATCTTGACTTCTCAATTCTATAAGGATTCACTTACATCTTTGTATTCTTGCTTTTATATTTGTCTGCTTGCCTTATTAAACTGTACTGTGTTTGTCCAGGCACTTGCTAGGAAATACCGGCGCTTCATGATCAATGTGCATTCTAAGGGAATGATTGTCGATGATGAGTTTGTGCTAATGGGATCTGCTAACATCAATCAACGCTCTCTTGAAGGAACCAAGGATACAGAAATAGCCATGGGTGCATATCAGCCTGAATATACATGGGCAAATAGACATGCTAATCCACATGGACAGGTAACATATGATTAACTGAGTTCTGCGAACGGTTTGACTTGCAGGATACTTCAGATGTAGAGTTATCTCGAGGGGTTCCCTCATATTAAATGAATTTCCGTCATATATCTAATTGACCTGGTCTAGGTAATATTTTTGTATGGAAGTTACTTGTGAAGTCGTGAGGCTGAAATTTCGAGGCCATTTGATGTTACAAAACAGAATTGGGAACTATAGTTCTCACCTTTTAGAACTCAGAAACATATCATTCAACTATAACATAACATACTGTGATGTAAAGTTGTGTAGCTGTGATTTAATTGAAAATTTCGTATGTTTTCTGCTGCAGGTTTTTGGATATAGAATGTCACTATGGGCGGAACACACATGTACTGTTGAACAATGTTTTGAGCAACCGGAGAGCCTGGAATGTGTTAGACGTGTAAGATCGATGGGGGAGCAGAATTGGAGAGAGTTCGCATCTACTGAAGTAATTGGTGGAATGACAGGACACTTACTTAAGTATCCAGTAGAAGTTGATAAAACTGGGAAAGTGAAGTCTCTTCCTGGATATGAAACATTTCCAGACTTTGGTGGAAAAATTATTGGAACGTTCACTTCCAGTCATTATTAGATCACAAATTGATCAAGACACTATCCGTGTATTTGGCAAATCATTTGAAACTTGATTTGAGTTAAGTTTTTGATAAACCCGGTTATCTTCAAGTGGAGTTGAGTTTTGAAGTTAAGTTTCTGCCAAATATTAGACTGATTATTATGAACCTTACGTTGAGTATGAATGGACTCCTATCTATATAACTCGTTGCAAGACGAACGAGTCGTCTCAACTCTCGAATCTCGATCTGAAACGAAATGGTCAAATTGAACTATACTGAAGTTAGTAATGCTATATGCCTCGAAATTGGTTTTGGGACGACATATTCCAAGCTTGCCATGATCTAGGAAGTCTCACACTCTCACTGATGTTGTTTCCTACCCTGTAAGGTGAAATCCGACATTTAGTAAACTATTACATGCATTATGCAGGTCTGTACTTTATGGAGATTGGTTCCTAAGCATGTTCAAACATGTTGTATTTACTCATTTTCAGGGTAAAGTAATTTATTACACTTCAACTATTTCATTGATCATTTTTTAGATTAAAAATAGTCTTTATTTAGTAAAACTAACTAAAAAGTAGTTGGTAACTAGAAACTTAGATGGTATCTAAAAAGTCAGTTGGTAGCTGATCAGTTAATTTTTCTTTGTTAAAGTTTTTTATAAAAAGAATCTCATTGAACTGAAAATTTAATGGTATATATGGTCATAGTTTAAGTTCCTGTTCATGGCCTTCTCACAAGTACACCTTTTGGAGTTAATTAAGGTGTGTTGTGCTGATTCGGAATGAATTTTCTCAGAAATAAATTATTCTTAAGCTCTATTTTTTTTAACTATAACATTTTTAAATAAATTATAGCATAAAATATAATTAAATAGGATCGAATTAAATGAATTTTTAATTGAATGTGAATGATTTCTTAATCTTAGTTATTGATTGGACTGGGTCTTAACTTGGCTTTGGCTTCCTTATCCATTCGATAAATCCATGTCCATATTGAGAAATTGAAGCATCGTAATAAGAGAAACTCTCTTCAAAGGATTATATGTCATTCCCAAAACGATTCAGTCGTATAATTAATATTATATAATAATACATAATTTATAATAAAAATTTACAATTTATAAACAACACTATACAATTAATATATAATACTCTAGAACTATCACGAAAACTTAAACTTTCATAAATGTTTTTATTGAGATAAGAAA
This sequence comes from Plantago elongata, assembly GCA_036897095.1. NCBI lineage: Eukaryota > Viridiplantae > Streptophyta > Magnoliopsida > Lamiales > Plantaginaceae > Plantago > Plantago elongata. The sequence continues at coordinate 9,923 of JAYMSP010004523.1, forward strand.
CCGAATTCCAATAAATAAGTCCATAGATTATCTTATAACTGGATGAATGATATAACAAGATCATGGTCCATGCCTTCAAAGAAGCAATGTAATAAGAAACAGAATTCCATGTTACTATATCACAATACAATTAACAGAACTAGCAACAGTAGCATCAAAATCAAACTCTCCATGAAGCATTCCATCTGTTTGTCTGGTCTGAATTCATACTCAATACTCACACGAAACGCTTCACCGGCCATGCGAACCGATCACCACCTGCATATTTTTCCAGCTGATCATCTATAGGCTTCATATAACAGTAACCAGTTCTTGAGCAAGCTCCCACCCTTCCCCCATTCGAATCCATCCTTCTCCTCTCCATTTCGTGCCTTTCCACTCTACTCCGCAGATTCTGCTGCCTTATAATCGCACTCAGCCTCTGCCTCTTATAAACATTACTATTCAAAGGAATCGGCATTGCTTCTAGTCCCATGAGTTTCGCCACCACCCCTGGCTTGCACCAAGCCACGCTCTCCCCAGCAATCTCAGCAGGTAATCTTCGCGCTTTTCCCTGCTCAACCCCTTTCTTGCGGCTTCCATGAACTGCCGGGGCTAAATTCGTGAACGAAGATCGGTACATGGCATCTTTGCCATCAAGAGAGAACCGAGGGTAATGATTCAAGGCGTTCCTGGCGGTTCTAAGGATATCCGAGCTGTTTACGCATGACATTCGGTGTTGTATCACATCACCGTCGTCTCTTCTACCCATTTTCTCCTCCAGTTCCAACTGAAGAATCATTTCCTCCAGAGTAGGCTGGCTGTGAAAGTGGACCGGAGACGTAACGAGTGGTCGTGCTGCAACCTTGCTGCTGGCGGAAGGAGGATCATCAATCTTCTGCTGGTCTAGAGTAGAAGTGGAACTATCTCCATGGCAAAAGTTTCTGAATCCTTTCTTCATCTTGGCTCCAAAAGCGTTCTTGAGCAGATACAATGATATGTCTTTCATACTTGATCTCTTGAAGAATCATGAGGAAATAAGAATTTAAGCTTCATAAAGACTTGATTTTTATTCTTCACAAGAATTTAAAAGCAATCACATGAACAAATAGAGGTTTTCACAAGCTTCCCAACTAACATATTTTTTTCTGAAAAGTTGGTGCCGAATACTTGTGATTTTATGAGTCACAATATATGGATGCTTCATTTATTGATCAAGTACTATAAAATAGACTCATTCATGTAGGTTATTAGAAATGCCTATGTAATTAGTTAATTAATCACACTTAACTACTCAATTTTACTCTAAATGAAGCAATATACATGCATGTGACTTTTGATTTTGGTCATGTACATATGTGATTATTGATTGTAATTTTTACTTAATAGGTCTAATGAATCTCAACTTATAAGTATAAGTTTTATTGTAAGCATATAGAAATGTCCTTTTTATTTTTTAAAAGAATTAAAATTTTATTAATAAAAATTAATAGCATATGTCATACTCTCAATGGAACAATTAAAACGTAAATATATACAAATCAACACATTCAAATACAAATTTTAAAGCACAATTGCGTAGTTATTCAAATCAAATACAAATATCAAAATAGAGACGAACTCTAAATCTCGACATCAAAAAATGCTCAAAACCGGAAAAACTCAATATGCACCTCAAGCAGCTTATCTTCACCACCAAAACCAACTCAAACTCACAAAAAGTTTCATACTAGAATACAATCCACTGTTAATTCATAATAATATCCGTTAGTGTATATTTTATCGATGTTCGCACTTAAGATGGGTTTTCTTAACTTGAAAAGATCAAAGAAACGTTGATGGATAACGTTTGAGATTCAAATTTGAAGTACCAACATTTAATCTTGGCATGAAACACGAGATCGCCTTCAAATTCATTACTAGATGATTTTATAAACTCGTACTCGATTTTTAATATACTGATTAAATGAAAAGATAGGTTCCACGTGATTTCATCAATTGGTTCCTAAATCACAGGACCACAATTGCACATAATGCACAACTCTTCTAGATTCTGAATGTGCATAGCACTCGCAGTGCGAAAGATGAAAGAAAACCGGAACGAATGTAACATGCTCACGAGTCATCTGGATCCTTTCGAGCTAGGAAAACTTCACCATAGCCAAAAAAAGGATGTTATAAAATCGAATTACAAGTTCACATTTCAGGAATAAACTTCCTGTGAGAGGTTCAGGGCCGGAGAAGCTTATCTAGCGAAGCTCTGAATGCAGAATGGAAACAACAGGTGACAAGTTAATTTCCAGCAGATAATGCAAACAGAAGAATAGGTGATAAATACATTCATACAACTGGAACTAAGTCCACTCAATTAATAAGTTTCTCAGAGCTTACACATCATGAGCTCAACTACAAACTATATTGGCTTCTTCTTCTTCCTTTGGGAAGACGAATTATCAGAACAGGCTGTAGGACAAATCACACATCTTGCTTACCCGAAATTATGTATACAGTGAAGTTGAAAAAAGAATATTTACATACAGGGAAAAGCATGGCTTCTTTGTTAGAACTTGGAATGATTGATTACTTCTCATCCCTCTCGCGGGTCACTTGCTTTCACGAATCTGCCCTTGACTCTCTTCCTAGTATCTGCTCTAGCTTTTCTTGATTCATACCGAATTTGCTTATCGTATCTGAGTACATAAAACACCATGGCATGGTTAGGAAGGGACTAAACTTAATGGAGTATGCAGAAATGTTATGTGACTTGCATCTATGAAATAGAAAACAAAAGGGAATCAAAGGGTTGAGAAATAGCTACCTCCGGTTTTTCTTCTTTTCCTTGTACCTTTGCATAGCATTGCCTCTGTTCTTCGCCAGAAGCTCCAAATCAGCCTTGGTCATTGCAATTGTACTCTCGCTTTTTCTCAAAATAGATTCATCACTGAACTGAATATCTTTCGAGCAATTATAGCCTCTCTGTCTATTAAAACCAGAACACGATGCTGCCATATTGTTGCTCTCAGATGTTGCAGGTCCCTGACTTCCCGTTGGGTTGTTCGATGCAACCTAAATTTGAATAGAATGTGCAAAAGTCTTTCAGCAACCAACAATATAAGCAAGTTACTGACCAGTACAATGTGTGTTGTTCACGTTTACAATCAGATTATGCAAGCACCTCATTTCAGCTTATTCTATGTGTAATCGCATTTTGCAAACACCCGTCAAATTATTTATTTAGCGAGTTTCTTTTGCTTATTTGTAATTGATTCTGAATAATGATGATCATTTGCTGCAAGCACTTACATTAAAGGGAATCATCTCCTCCTGCGCAAATGAGCAGCTAACTCCCGGGAAGTCTAACCCTCTTCTCGTACCCGACGCTTCCTTGAGCAGCTCTCCATAGCTTTTCACCACATAGTCCATGTCATTTCCACCAAAATCCAACTCTAGTGCACCAGACTCATTTTGGCCCCTCAATTGCCCTAAATTGAAGTCCCATATCTGAAAACCAGTTTAACATGAATATTAGTTGGTCATACAAGTATGAAATGAATCAAGTAGAAGATGTACTTCTAAGAGAAGCAATAAAATCATCCAGCTTCCTAAATACTAACAAAGCAATATTGCTTTGTTAGTAAATTAATGTAACAAGTTAACAAGTAAATTCAAGTACATTGTTGGATGCATTCATAAAAATCGGTAGAGAATTTCTAAGCATATAGGTTACCATTTTACTAGAACACATTCGTAATTACATGGTCAAGTAAGATCATTGATCATAGAAAGTGATCAAAGAAAGAAAAATCATGATCTTACAAGCAAATCTTAGAAGCAAACTTCAGTACTGCGAGTCTGTGAATAAGTAGCATCTAAACGATCGTCGTTACAAAATCCTTCATACTAGAGATCTAGCTAGGCTAGGATAATGAATTTCCTTAATCTACAACTATAAATGGAATTAAATCTCATCTCCATCAAGCATGCAATCACAAAAGAAATGCAAATTATGCAATGCAGATTGAACACGCAACAAATCAAACCAGCAATAGTACTAGATTACTATATTTACTTCAAATGACAAAATCATCAAAGTTATAGATCAAATCATCACCTGTGCAGCATTCTCAGATGTATTATTGTTATTCCAAACCAAAGTATCACTCTCCTCCTTCCGAAAACTCCCCGTATTCGTATTTGTATTCATATTCTCATTCGTCTGCATCATGAACGAAGTAAACTCCCCACCACCAAACCCTAGCTTTTCCTCCTCCTCCACCTCATTCCACGCGCCACCGCTACTCGGCGTCCTCGGCCTAATCTCCTCCCCACCCCCCTCCGCCACCAATTCCAACAACTGCTTAACCACCACTCCCCTCTGCTTCCCAATCCCCAAATCCACACCTCCATTCGGCACCATCAGCTCCTCAAACAATCCACCTCCCCAAACATACTCCTCCTCCTCACACTTCCTCCTCTCCCTCACCTTCTTCTCCTCCTCCACCATGTCCAACCCCCACGCCGCCGCCAGATCGAACGCCGACGGGCAGCCGGAGAACGCATCCGCCGCCGGACGCCGCTCGTGCGGCGCCACCGCGGCGGAGTGCGCGTCCTCGTCACAGTCGTGGCAGAGGAAGAGGTTGTCGGTGAAGCAACGTACGGCGGCAGGCGCGTCGGAGCAGTTGTCGCAGATCTGAGAACGGAGGTGCTTTATCGATAAGGCGTTGGCGGAGTGGACGTGCTGGTCGCACGACAAGCAGAGCTTCGCACTGTCTGCTCGGCAGTAGAGTACTGCTGACCTCGAGCTGCAGAATTCGCATGGCAGCACCATGTAGGGAAGTCGAAAAGTTAATCGGATCGGATATTTTTTAAACGTTAAACGTGAATTGAACGGTCGATCTATTGGTTAAAGTTAAAGCGTATAACCAACTGAACTGCACTTTATTATTGATCTGATCAGATCGAATCGGAAATCGATATTCAAGCAATTTAGAAATTAGAATCAGTAGATGATGAAGATGAAGAAGGACTGGAAGAGTGAATATGGTGAAGAGAGAGATGGTGGAATTGAAAAATATCTAATGGGAACTTTTTGCTGAGGTGGAAGTGGGTATAAAAGCTTACTTATAATAGAAAGATGATGATGATGAATGATTATTATCTTTATCTTTTAATACCATCTCCGTCTGTAATTGAATATCTCACAAAGTTAAATATACTATACAATTAACTACGTAATATATGTTAGTTGAAATAATAAATGAAGTTTATAGACTCCGACATATATTTCAATGTAATATTATCGTTCTTTTAATATTAGGTTGTGAGATATAAAAATTTTAAATATGAAAATGAAACAAAGAATTTAAAACATTCTAAAATGAATTACGATACAGAGTGTTATTTAGGTCAGGTTTGTTACACCACTGAAGTGGATATTTTTTCATTTAAATCGACCATATTGTACATAAAAAAATTCAATTTTAAATGGAAAAACCAATCAAATTATATATTAATAAGTATTTTAATATTTAATGTTTATTTTTAGTATGTGTTGATAATTGTAAAAGTTAACTGATTGTAAAATTCACTTTATGTGTTTATTTCGGGAAACTGTATATGATTGGTTCTATACTATTTTATTTATTTATTACAGTACTACTACTACGGCTACGTTTTTGTGTTTATTTCGGGAAACTGTATATGATTGGTTTTTCGGTGTTTTATTAGTTCTAATAATAGTAAGCTAATCGAGTGGATGGATCTGTATTATGATTCTCAATCAGACTAAAATTAGAATGGTAAATATTAAAATGGTTTATGCCTCTGATGTAAAAGTAAAATGGTTTATGCCTCTGATGTAAAAATAATTAAGTTTAGTTCAGCTAATTAGTTATATTCAATTTTATTTAATTCAATAAATATTAACTTAAGCAACCATAATATAGGGGCTAAACAGTGATTGTCATAGTATTTAAATCGCTCCATTTGACTCGATAAACAGTAATTTGGCCTAAAATACACTTTAAATACCTCAATTTCAATTCTATTCCAAATACAATTTTAC
>JAYMSP010004524.1:0-15963 GCA_036897095.1 Plantago elongata
ACTACATTTTGTGGGAGAAAATTCGCGTGGAGGAAGTCTACCCAATCTGTGGGTTCTAGAGGACTCATCTTTGACAGTGATGGTTTACTGTCCTATGCACCAGACTTCATTTTTCCCCATATTGGTAGAGATATGTGTTATCAGCCTTATTATAGGTTTACGCAACATTAATGCTTTGGTACTCTTTCCCTGCCATGGGTTTTTTCCCATTGGATTTTTCTATGGTAGGGTTTTAACGAGGCTTGCGGTTGCAACCTTGGGCTTTTTGCTCAAGGGTAGATGGGGGCTTTCTTTGTTCGCTTTCGCTTTTGCATTTATTTTCTCTCTTGACTATCCGCCTATGGGTTCAGCTTGAGAGTATTCTTTAATTTCTTGTGGTACTTTTCATTTTTTTCTTAATACAAAGTTCAATTCATTGAAAAAAAAATACATTTCCATGTTTCACTGCATATAGAAACATGAAAGTACATTATTTCAGTCGGACATTAAAAAATTGAAAATTTTCTAATTTCTATCAGTTTCCTCTCCAAGTTTTTGATAAATGATGTTGAAGATGAGACAATTCCAAAGGCCCCAAGAAGCATGCCAATGGTTATGAGACCACCATTCAATATCATTATCGACAACGTCATCTTGTTCTATAATATCTTTGTATAGAAAGCGCATGGAAAGATATGCAGATTCCGACGCTCACTAGAGAGCCAGTTAAGCTTAAAACATGCTCGAAGTATGGCACACAAAGGGCCGGAACCAGAATCACCAAGAGCAGGGTCGAACCAATGGTACCCCAAATAAACATCTTTGTTCTTGATGTCATTGAGTTTGGAAGTTTATGTTCTAGCTGGATAGCGAAAGGGGCGAATTTAAGCGTGTATTTAGTCATTGGAGTGAGCACAGTTGCCCACAGGGCGATCTTGGTGACTAAGATGTTAGTGTGAGTTTTTTTGTGAGTGTACTAGTTACACTTCGAAATTTATTTTCCAGTATACTTAGTACACCAGTACAGGTGTATCGACTACACTGGATATATAACTCACACTCCAAGTCCTAATCGAACTTGATTTCGATTAGTACTGATATAGTTTGTACCTTTATTCAACTGACATAACAAGTTTCATAGTAGTGTATGTCTACTGTGTGCAAGAAATCGAGACATGACGGATCTTAGAATTCAAGGAAATTACAAGTCGAAGTATGCTAGGACAAGGACATAGTTAATTGAATGGATAAGAAGAGATCGAATAATAAGTCGAAGATTGACAGGAATCATAACACGAGTCAATGTAGGATTCTGCCCCAATGAAGTCGGCTTCAAGAATCTATATAAAGGGCATCTACATTGAAGACAAAATTACGTGTTTCAAGCAAGCCATTCCCATAGTATATTTGTTGCACGTATTTTGTCATCAACATTTTCCAAATTTTATCTAGTGATTAGTCCAGAGATTAAGAGCTAGATTAGTACGGTTCATTCCTTACATCTACTTGGTTGTTTTTCATCTACTTGTATTCCTAGAATAGAGCTAGAGTAATAACATTGTATTCATTATTCGTATAGTGGATACTTCCGTCTTGAGGCTAGGTGGGTTATCAACATAGATAACCTGCTAGAAACTTATATCTTGTTCCAGATTATTTCTGCTGTCTTTCTGATTTATATAGTTTTTGTCGAAGCCTTAGGGTGTATCGAATATACTCTTCACTGTTTATAGCAGAAGAGTATAGGTTGTACACATAGTTGAGTTGTGGTAGTTGTCAAAGTATTAAATTCTGGTCCTCATACTATTGCAATTGGCATCAGAGCAAAACACCTCCATATTGGTGTTTGAATTTGATACTTTGAGAGATGGATACCACCAATGCTACCAACAAACTGCCCGTCCTGAATGGTTCCAACTATAGTTACTGGAAGCTACAGATGAGAACTTACATCAAGTCAATGGATATACGTGCCTGGAGATCAGTCATTCAAATGTATGCGGTACCCAAGCGGCCTCCTGGTGGTGACAAGGATGTGATACCCAAACATGAGCCTGAATACACGGCCAACGAGGTAACTGAATCCACTCTTCATTAAAAATCTTTAAATTCTATATTTGCTCATGTTAACCAGCATATGTTTAAATCATTTCAAACTTGTACTACTGCTAAGAGTGCATGGGATATACTACAAAATCATTGTGAAGTTGATGAAAGTGTTAAAGAGTCTAAATATAAGATGTTAGCAAGCAAATTTGAGAATCTTAGAATGGGTGAGGATGAAAACATCACTGAGTATTTTGAGACTAATGGATATATCCAATGAGTGTCAAATACTAGGTGAACCTTACTCTAATAAACAACTAGTTTATAAGGCTATTCGTAGTATTTCTAGGAGATACGAGATTAAGAGGATTGCTATTCAAATTGCTCATAACTTGGCTACTATGAATTTTCAAGAATTAATGAATATTTTATTAAATTATGAGATGTTTATGGAAAACCTCCTACTGGTCTTAAAACGAATAAGGATAAAAGTGAATCTGCCATAATTCTTCAAACTACCTCCGTTGATAATGAACCTGATACTGAGGAAGCCATTGATAATATGCTTTTAAATACTGTTCTTAAACATTTTAAAAATAGTAGCCTAAAAGACAAGTTCAAAGGTAGATCTAGTAGCACTCCCTCCAAATCTTTTGTCAAACAGACTATAAACACCCAACGGTTGAAGAAGCTGAGAAACTCAAGAAGAAGAAGTGTTTTGCATGTGAAGGGTATGGCCACTTTGCTAGTGAATGTGCTAACACCCTTCGAAAGAGGGGCAATGTGTATTGGATTTGTGTGTCTAGTGATTTAGGTACTGAGGAAGAGACTTCCACTGAAGAAGACGAACATGAGACATCTGCACTACACTCTTTTGTGCACATTGTAGAAGCATATGAAGATTGGTGTACTGACGACACTGAGAACACTCATGAACAATTCTTTGCAGATTTCTCTAACTCTGAGTATGCTGACAACACCTACAGTGATGTCCAAGACTCATATAATCCCGATGTACGTTGCTTGTCATGCACAACTGATTGTGATACATGTGACTTCCCTGACATAGATGAAGCACAGGAAAAGGAAATCGTGGATGAAATAAAAAAACGTCTATGGAGACATGCTAATTCAATGGAAGAAAGTCCTGAAAAGAGAAGCGTATCTCAAAGAAGAAAACCAGTATCTTCCAGACAACATCAACCGACTTGAAGTTACTCTCACTCAAAAGGAGAGTGAACTTGAAAAGGTACAATTCAGGTTAGACAAAGTTGAACTTACTTTTGCCAAACTTAATGCTGGATCCTCTAAACTTGATGAAATCTTGTCTATAGCTAAATGATGGTATCACTGGTCTCAAATATTCTAAACCTGCTGATAAGACTACCTCTATGTTTCCTCTTGGTCCTATGATTGTGAAAGCTAAGAATTCTAACTGTGATGATGATAAACTCAAAAAGAAAATTTTTTTGTGTGATCATTGTCATAAAACAGGTCATATTAAACCATATTGTTTGAAATTAGCTAAAAGGAAAGGAAACACTGAGCAGGTTCTAAACACAGAGGATAAGAGTGTTGACTCTACTTTTTTTGAATGCACTAGTAGTTCTTCTAGAGTCAATGGTACTTCACTAACCACGCAGGTAAAAGGCCAAAAAGAAGGTGTGTTGTTGAAAACACCTTGTGCCAGCAAAAGAAGTCAAGATAGTGCACTGACTACACCGGCCTTACCAAAGCAGAGTGAAGTCAGTATACCTGTCTCCAGAACTTCCAAAAAGAAGGACAAACATCAGGTTCGGATGATCAAAAACAAAATTATGAACAATGTTGTTTTCACTGTCGTTAAAGCTAACTCTACAGGTGCTTGGTATTTTGATAGTGGATGTTCCCGTCACATGACTGTCACAAAATCAAATTTGAAGAATTTTGTTAAACTAGCTATAGGTACTGTTACCTATGGTGGTGGAACAAAAGGAAGAATCATTGGTAGAGGTACTTTAGACATTAGTGGTCTACTTCCACTTAAGGGTGTTCTGTTGGTAGAAGGACTAATGACTAATCTAATTAGTATTAGTCAACTTTGTGATGATTATCTTATGGTCTTATTTAGCAAGAAAACTTGTGATGTTTTCGATTCTGGAAATAGGTATGTCATGACAAGTACACGCTCAAAGGATAATTGCTACCTTGTTGATCACAATCAAGTTAAACTTGATGACTCTGTACTGTGACACAAAATACTAGGTCATGTGAATTACAGGAACCTAGAGAAACTTGTCAAGACTGAAGCCGTCAGAGGAATTCCAAAGCTAACTAATACAGGAAAAAGATTGTGTGTGAAGATTGTCTCAAGGGCAAGCAGACCAAAGCTCCTCACAGCCCAGTTCTCACTGATGGTCAACATGTTGGTACAAGGTAAGTGTTTCCAACTCCTCCACATGGATCTCATGGGTCCGATTGAGGTTGATAGCTTTGGAGGCAGAAGGTACGCATATGTGATTGTTGATGATTTTTCTCATTATACTTGGATAAATTTCTTAAAACAAAAATCTGAAACCTTTGGTGTATTCAAGACATTGCATGCTAGATTTCTTAACTCTTATGGCTCATCCGTTCTTCGCATTAGATCTGATCATGGTAAAGAATTTGAAAATCAATCTTTTTTAGATTATTGTGATGAACATGGTATTTTTCATGAATACTCAGCTCCTAAAACTCCCCAACAGAATGGGATAGCTGAGAGGAAAAATAGGACACTTCAAGAGATGGCTAGAGTAATGTTAAATTATATGCATGTACCACAACGTCTTTGGGCTGAAGCTTTAAACACTACATGTTATCTAATAAATAAGGCTTATCTCAGAGGTGGAACAACAAAAACTCCTTATGAAATTCTAAATGATAAAAAATCAAACCTTGCTCATCTTCGTGTGTTTGGGTGTACTTGCTACATACTAAATGATAGAGATAAGCTAGGGAAGTTTGATTCAAAAAGTGACAAAGGAATTTTTGTAGGCTACTCCACTAACAGTCATGCATATAGGATTTTCAATCATGTACGTAGAACTATGATGGAGTTAGTCAATGTGGTGTTTGATGATTTTCCTAGTGCTGCAGAAAAATAGGTAGACAACAACGGTGTATCGGATACACCCTCAGAGGAATAGCCTACACAGTTGATAGTCCTCGATCAGAATCAACCACAGGAAGATGATCTTACACCTTCACATACTGATAATCCTGTCCAGGAAGCTCCTAGAGATGATCCAACAAATACAGTTCAGGGATTAGATGCAGGGGAAGCTGAAATACTCAACTCACCTCCAAGTGTGGCCGATACACCCTCTACATCACCGAGAGATGAATCTGAACTAGAAGAACATCTTACTGGTGACAGTGCTCAGCGTGATCCTCCACCCAGAATCCGCAATGTCCATCCATCCACTCAAGTCATAGGTGAACTGTCTGTTGGAGTCAAAACTTGGATCAAACCACGAGTTGACTACAAAAAGATGGAAAATTCACACATATGTATGGATACTATGTGTGCCCAGGTTTGTACCTCTTGTTTTTTCTTTAATATAAAACCTAAGAATGTGACTTAAGCTCTAAAAGAAGTCCATTGGATCAGTGCCATGCAAGAAAAACTATTACAATCCATCAAAAATAAAGTTTGGACTCGTGTTCCCCGTCCCCCTAGAATCAATGTTATTGGTACTAAGTGGATCTTTAAGAACAAAAGTGATGAGAATTGTGTCATAGTTCGTAACAATGCACGTCTGGTTGCTCAAGGATTTACATAGGTTGAAGGAGTTGACTTTGATGAGATCTTTGCACCTGTTGCTAGACTTGAATTTATTAGACTTTTACTTGCCATTGCATGTCATTTACATATTACTCTCGATTAACTGGATGTTAAAGCTACATTTTTAAATGGTTACATTGATAATGAGGTGTATGTAGAACAACCCAAAGGATTTGTGGACCCCTTTCACCCACAATATATATACAAACTAGACAAGGCTCTATATGGTCTAAAACAAGCTCGTAGGGCATGGTATGATAGACTTTCTGAGTTTCTTTTACAGTTAGGTTTCTTGCGTGGTGAAGGGGATAGGACACTGTTTATTCTCAAAAGACAAAAGGATGTGTGTGTTGCCCAAATTTATGTTGATGACATTATTTTTGGCTCAACTAAATAATCTCTTCTAGACAAGTTTGTTGCTAACATGACAGGTACCTTTGAGATGAGCATGATAGGAGAGCTCTCATTCTTCTAACGATTGCACGTAAAGCAAAGGGACAATGGTATGTTCTTGTCACAAGAAAAGTATGCTCGGAATCTAGTAGAAATGTTTGGATTGAATTCAGCAAAACCCAACAAAACTCCTATGTCCTCCAGCATCAAAATCTCCAAAGATGATGTACGAGAGTGTCTTGATGTCACTCTCTACAGGTCGATGATTGGAAGCCTACTATATATGTCCGCCACCCGCCCTGATATCATGTATGTTGTGTGTGTGTGCCAGATACCAATCCAACCCTTGAACATCTCACCCGTTTGCAGTCAAAAGAATACTCAGGTATGTATCTGGAACTCTAATTTGGGCATATAGTATACTCGGGACACCAATTCAAACTTGGTAGGATTTAGCAACTCTGAATGGGCAGGAGACCTAGATGATCGAAAATCCACCAGTGGGGGATGTTTTTACTTGGGTAATAACTTGGTGTCAAAGTACAGTAAGAAATAGAAATGTGTATCTCTATCCACTGCCGAATCCGAGTATATAGCTACTGGCAGTTGTGTCACCCAATTGGTGTGGTTAAAACACATGTTGCATGATTATGGTCTACAAAGCAATACTTTGCTTATGTTTAGTGATAATTTGAGTGCTATAAACATATTCAAAAACCCAGTTCAACACTCTAGAACCAAGCATATTGACATCCGACATCACTTCCTTCGGAATTTGGTGTACTCAAAGCTGATTGATATCCAACATATTGACACCACACATCAGTTAGCTGACATATTCACCAAACCCTTAGATGCCGAGAGGTTTTACAGTCTTTGTAAATCTCTTGGGATGTGCGCTCTATTGGTTATCAGACCCTTGGGTATGTCTTTAACACCACCGGAACACACCTGTATTGCATGTGGTGTATACCTTGTATGAATCTTGTCTGTCTATTTGCTCTTGTTTAAATTGTAAGGTGATTGTGTCTCTCTTGACGAGTACAATGTCTGGCTACACTTACTCACTGATTACTCGCATATGATCTCTCTATGATTCTAATTATCTATACGCAATTTTATTTTCCTATCGTGTGTGTAGTACACCCTGAGGAGGCTGTGGGTCCAATGAACCTTGATTTCTTTTGAGTCTAATAAAACTTTCCTTGTCTTTTTTGTTTTTGTTTTTTTTGGTTGTTCGGGATCACTAAACACAGTCATCAGTTGTGCTGGGATGCTTGGGGCTCCGGTTGCCAGTATTCGGTACGATTGGTGTGCTTAAGGTGGTCTATATAAAGGTGAGCCGACAAATGTGCATGCATTAGGATACTGGGGTGTATGGGGTTCAGGCTGCCTACATTCAGTCCTATGTGCACACCCGGTTCACTGAGCTAATGACTAGCGATACTGTTGGGATGGTAGGGGCTCCGGTTGCCTCCATTCAATGGGTGTCCTTTTCAACTTACAAACATGTTCTGTTTACACCAACAACCTTTGCATTGCTTTCTTGTTGACAAGGTTAGGATAATAAAAAGTGCTTGATTGCTTTTTAAAGTTTTCGTGACACATGCCTCCTTTGCACAACTACACACATTTACTCTTACTCCTGTCCCTCTTTGCCTATTCTTTTTTTTTTCTGTGGAGATTTGCTAAGTCAATGTTTCACTGACTTATGGTTGGATAGTTGGTCTGCATATGCATGGGTTATGTGTGGGGTGGTGAGTGCTAGAATATAGAGCCTTGGGGTTGATACAATGGTAAGTTCTAAGTTTGAGTGCCTTTTCGAAGTCTTGTTGTACCATGACATAGGATTATCACTTAAGTTTTTACATCTTTCCATTGTGTCTTTTCCCTAATCTCTGTTTTCTTTACCCTGTTTGCAAAAAAAAAATCTGGAAAATTATTTGTTCTTCTACAATTTTTTTCAAAACAAAGGTTTTCAAAAAGTATTTTTTCTGGTGTTCGGAGTATACTAATGACTATTATTAGGATGCTTCGGTTACACCCCAAGTAATCAATGGCACTCTTCCCACTCCTCCACTTTTTCACTAACCTAGCCACCACTCCATACGTGTCCCTCCTACACCTTCTTCTAATACCCGTCCCTTCATCTTTTGTCTTCCCCATTAGCTCCTCTCTTCACCCAAATTTCTCCAGTTCACTCAATTTTTGCTCCCCCAAAAATCGTTCTCACATTGGCTCCTCGCCGATCAGTCAAGAGAAAACTTAATACCTCACCTAGCCCCACGAAAAAGCTTTCCCGCTCAGCTGAAACCCTAGTGCCCAACCCTACACCTATCAGCATAGTAGCTCCGGTCGACCTGGCAGGTGCATTGCCGCTCTCAACGGTGGTTTTACAGCCAATGGAGACCTTGGTGCAGGACATAGGACATTCTCATACCACTTCACCAGCTCAGGTTCCGCACAAGACGGTGATTCTAGTCTCTTAGTCCGGCGAAGAGACTGATTTGGTCAAAATGGGCTTCAATCAAAAACCAGCAAGGCGTATTGGGTCTTCATCAGCACTAATTGAAGAAGTTCAGGCTCAAGAACCAAGCCCTACCCTGTCTCCGGCTAAAGATAAGAGCCCTATCTTGTCCCTGGCTCAAGAACATATCTCTTCTCCGCTTCTTGGGTCACCGACTGACCAATTGAGTCCACCTACTTCAAATGGGGACCTTGACTCTGAACTCCTACCAATTGCTCTGAAGACTGTTGTCGATAGACCCCCTATTACAGAGGCGACACATGTGGTTCCTGCAGATGATCCCTCCCCTGTTGAGGTTGTCAACCTTGATGAGGTTGATTCCGATGAAACTCCTCTCCGCTTCATCCGCACAAGATCCTGACGCAAGGTTCTTGGGGAACTCAGTGCAGCGGCTACACCAGGCACTTCCACAGCTCCTTCCACTCACTCTACAAGAGCAAAGGATAAGGGTATCATCGCTACACCCCCTTCTACACCTCCATCTGGTAATGCTCCTCTGACCATCTCTTGCGCTTATGATGATAAATTATACACTAAAGATATGCGTGAGTCGTTTTACCAGTTTGAGGACAAGAATGTGTTTCCTGAAAAGTGTTTGTGTATCCCGGAGTTTAAGACACATAGGATCTATCACTTTCTAGAGGCTAGGAATTGCTCCTTATTGTATTGTCACTTTGAGCCGTTTGTTCCGGATGTTGTTCGAGAATTTTACTGCAACATGGGTGAGCAATTTTCTGATGTTAATTCTGAGAGTTTTGGCAAGGTGTACCTTCGGAAAAAGATCTACACTGTAACACCTTCCATTATCAATCGTGTCTTGAAGATGTTTGTTGAGGGTATATCAGATACACACATCAACAAAGATGAGGTACTGAAGGAACTTACTGGGGTAAGATGACACACTGGTTACCTAGAGCTAAGCCATCGCTCTCTCGACTGACATACCTTAGTGAGGTGCTCTATTACCAGGCTGCTACCAACTGGCTTCCCACAACCAATGTGACCACTGTCACTTGGGAAATTTCCATGCTCATCTATCGGCAAGAGATTGGCATTCCACTTGACTTCGGGCATCGGGTGTTTGTGCATATCGCAAATGTACTGGGTAAAGGTAACTCCACCATACTCCCCTACCCTTCATTGATCTTCAAAATTCTGTTGTCTCAAGGGTTTGTCCCCAAAAAGAGTGAGGAGTAGGTGGAGATTGGGCAAGTCATGATTCATCCGACGTTTACCGGTGGCACTCATAGATGTGATCTTCCTTGGTTCGATGCGGCTGGCAGCACTGTGGATGATACTGGCTGTGTGAGGATTCCTATGGAGGTTCTACATGCTCAACTGGCGAGTATTTATTAATAGATTCAGGGTTTAAGGTTGATGAGGGCTACTGTGGAGTCTTTGCTTACAGAACATCAAGGGGGAGTGCATCAACAAGTGAAGGGAGAAGAAAAGGAAGGAGAGCAAAATGAAGAACAAACAGATCATGCTGAGGAACATGTTGCTTAGGGTGACTGAGTACACCCTCTTGTTTTCTGTTTTTGTTTTATTTTGAACTATTTGGCTGGTAGTGTTGTTCCCGGTGGTACTTTGGTTTGTAATAACTTTAGGATTCTAACCTTTATGTTTCATGTCGAACTATGCTATGATCTACTTTATTAAGGGGGAGAATTTTGTATCTTGCACTTGTTTTGACAGGTTTGTGATGTGAAGAAAGGCAAAAACTAAGGGGAGAACGCAAGTGTGAGTTTTTCTATGAGTGTACTAGTTACACTTGAGACTTTACTATCCATTGTACTTAGTACACCAGTACAGGTGTATCGACTACACTGGATATATAATTCACACTCCAAGTCCTAATCGAACTTGACTTCGATTAGTACTGATATAGTTTTTTCCTTTATTCAACTAACATAACAAGTTCCATAGTGGTGTATGTCTACTGTGTGTAGGAAACCGAGACATGAGAGATCTTAGAATTCAAAGGAGATTACAAGTCGAAGTATGCTAGGACAAGGACACAGTTGATCGACTGGATAAGAAGAGATCGAATAAAAAGTCGAAGATTGACAGGAATCATAACACGAGTCAATATAGGATTTTGCCCCAATGAAGTCGGCTTCAAGAATCTATATAAAGGGCATCTACATTGAAGACAAAACTACGTGTTTCAAGCAAGCCATTCCAATAGCATATTTGTTGCACGTATTTTTTCATCAACCTTTTCCAAGTTTTATCTAGTGATTAGTCCAGAGATTAAGAGCTAGATTAGTACGGTTCATTCCTTATATCTACTTGGTTGTTTTTCATCTAGTTGTATTCCTAGAATAGAGCTAGAGTACTAACCTTGTGTTCATTATTCGTATAGTGGATACTTTCGCCTTAAGGCTCGGTGGGTTATCGACATAGATAACCTGCTAGAAACTTATATCTTGTTCCAGTTTATTTCCGCTGTCTTTCTGATTTATATAGTTTTTGTCAAATCCTTAGGCCGTATCGAATATACTCTTCACTGTTTACAGCAGAAGAGTATAGGCAGTACACATAGTTGAGTTGTGATAGTTGTCAAAGTATTAAATTTCGATCCTCATACTATTTTATAAGAGATTTTGAGGCATGCTTAGGGTGATTTGTGAGTTCATTTGTGGACCGAAGAGTTTGTCTCCCATAAATGCCATGGATGTGTAGATAATTGTCACCAGTGAGAAGCTCACTATCGAAACCTGTCGATGATGAATTGATTAACACAATATTTGTTAAAAGTCAACTAATTCAGTTAAATAGTTATAGTTATTACCTTGGTGAACTTAGATAGATCCTTCATGGATGTGTAAATATTAGGGAAAACTTTGTGTCCTGCAAACGCAAACATATAAAGACCGGAAATAGCTGAAATGTTTTGAAGACGGAGAGCTGGAATCTCATGGTTTGCACTAACACCTCCAAAACCTGCAGTGCAAGCTACTGTAACAAAAATGAGAAGTGACATGAGAATGCCAGCTGCCGAAAGGAACGAAATTGATGAAGATCCCTCAACCACAAGCTTGGAAGCGCAACCAGGACTGCAATGGCCGTGATGAGTTGAGATGTCGATAAACGAGCCCAGCTAGAATCCAATCCAACACCCAAGAACACGACAGATATATTGTCGTGAAGGGAGATAGTGTAGGAGACGAGAGCCATGAAGATCTCTAGGTAGATGAAGGATGTTGCTATGATCCTTCCTTTGTTGCCGAATGCATGGTAGCTAATGTTCTTGTAGTCTTGGGATCTCGGGTTTCTATGCAAGCATTGGCCTAGTAAGTGAGAACTATATGTTGACGCGGCGCTTATGCCTGATAGCATGAACGCAGAACTCCAACCTCCGTTTTCCAAGGCATATGGAGTCGATAGCTGTCCTATACCTGTTTTGTAAAAAGATCGAATCGTACATATTTGAACTGACGAATTATACCACGCACATCTAAAAATGTAAGAATGTGTGACATCTAAAAGTGTAAGAAAATCCTTAACATGAGCAAGAAATGAGTTTACCAATTAGCATCCCAGTCATGTTAACGACGACATGAATAAAACTAGAGTGTTCTTCTCTGAGTTAACCGTAATTTACCCCCCCCCCCCCCCCCCCCCCCCCGTTCACAATCTGCAAATTACTTTCCACGTCCTTTGTCATGATACCTATATTCGTAGAATGTTCTACAAAACCATCATACTTACTCGTCCACACGTCAGTCTGATCAATCGGACAATGAGGCATCACACAGTATGCATCTTGGCTGCAACACTGGTTCTTGTTGGGAAACATGACTGTTGAGAAAGGGAGGGAGTAAGTTGTATTGGTTGTGAAATTGAGGCTGAATGATATACTTGAGCTTCCATTTATAATATAGGAATGTAATGGTATTCGTTGGAACTGATTCTTGCATTTGGAATCAAATTCATTCCATGTGACACATGCACTTCATTGCATTACACATTAGAAACTAATGAGACATATTAAATAATTAAACTTCCTAATTACTTACTGGCTCCCAAAGTGATTGGAGTCATATTATTTTAAACTTCTCAACAAATTAAATTCGAACTTTAAATATCATTTAAAATGATTTAAAGCGCAAATCTAATGGCATTGTTGCAAAACTACACTTAATCCAAATATTGGGTGATAGGTAGTGTATGAGGAGGGACAACGAAGTGTAACTCATTTTGGTAAGTCGGTTTCCCTCTAATTAATAGATCGGGAGGTTCAAATCACCTTTATCTTTAAAAAATAAAAAAAGATAGTGTATGAGGAGGGTAACTAAACAACAAATAAATTTCTTGGGTTGAGGATGGTCTTAGAGACTTTATTTGCCCTGCTTTAACGCTCACAATTTACTTGACAAATTTTCTCCCAAGATAAATAACAGTGGGTTAGTATTCTTGCACTTGAACTACTAACTCGGGTTAACTGCTGCAACAATGGAAGATAAAGACTTTTAGAGAGTAAAGAAAGGATTAAGAAGAGATAGATTTCGAGTGAGTAGAAAATTCGCGGTCTAATCTATATATCTATAAATCAAAAAAAATTTCAAGCCTTCCTATTGGTCCATTTGTCATGCCATATGGCGAAATCCTCAATTCTGATTGGTTAAAAAAGTTGTGGAAGGTGTTTTGGTCTGTTCATAGTTCAACCTAATATCAAGAATAATTTTTTTGGAACGAGAATATATTATTAAACTCCAAAAACAAATACAAAGCAGAAGGCGATCATAACGATCCAGCCTAAAGTACGCAAACTAGAGACAAAACTACTACTAATACATCATTAGACTCCAATCATGAGGTTGAATCCACGACACTACCAAAGTTCTATAAATAACGACATCAATAATATGTTGTGAAATAGATAAATGCCTATCAACAGTACCAAAACCCTTATTATTCTGGTGCTTCCATGCTTCATAAACTGTATCCAAAAAGGTTACCTTGAGTAGTTGATTTCTCCAATTCTTTCCCTTGCAATGTCGAATTACCCACTGGAGTTCAGTTTCCCAACCACCCAGGGTTTACTGGTATTGCAACCATCGCAGCACTTCAAGCCATATCTGCCTTAGTCGCACTACAATTGAACATGAGGTGCTCCAAGGTCTCGATGTTAGAACATAAACTGCATGCTGCATTATCAATCATTCCAAATCTGTGGATGCGATCCTTCGTGGCGAATCTCCCGTGACAAGCTAACCAAGTTATCATCCGAGCCCTAGGATGTGCAAGTGTACCGAACATTAATGCCTTCCACTCCACCTCGGGGCGAACTTCTTAGCAGAGCTGCATACATCATTCCCGTTTGTACTTTAGTAACACAAGCATGGAATCCCATGTGCTATTTTGCAGAACCAATAACCGACACTTTAAGATGCCTTTCATGATCCAAGAGCTATTAAGAGGTATTGGGTGTGAGAGTATTTGCTCTTTCGGCATATAATAGGCATGAATCCACTTGACCTAGAGGCTATCTTGTTTACCACACAGATTCCAAAGGAGTTTAAGTAAGCAAGCCGTACTCCAAACATGTAGATCGATGATATGTAATCCACCTTGCTTCTTTGGGATACATATTTTTCCCATGCAACTGGAGATTCCCTTGTAATAGTATTACTATTGGACCATAGGAACGATCGACAAATAGTTTCAATAGTTTGTAGAACGCCTTTGGCAAGGGAAATATCAAGAACAAATAGTAAGGCCAATTCGGTCCATTTAAATATCTACTGCATTATATATTTCTGTAAGGTCCGTAAGATTTTTTTCTCGACTTTTAGTATCCGAATAAAATATTAATTCTTTATTTTATACGAGTAGAGAAATAGCGTAGATAATTTAGAATAGAAACTAGATATACCGAATAAAATAATAATGTAATATTATTTTATAAAATAATTATTTTATTTTACCGACACCTAGAGAATGACTCCACGAATGTCCGAGAATTGGGTTGGTAATTTTCCGGAATTTATTTACGAGCTATTCATTAGCCAGAACGAAACCGTTATATTTAATGGCGAAGTGACCAAATTACCCTTAATGGCAAAACTCCTCCTTCTTTCAGCCAAGGACAGATCCGTCATTTCCCATTTCATCATCTTCTTCAACAGGCCAAACGGATTGAGAGAGAAAATGGCAGAAACGATTTAGGGATTTAGGTTACAGTTCGGATTCGTCAATTCGATCGACTCGGTTATCTCTCTACTCCGTTTTTCGCCTCCGTTCTTCACCATTCTCGGCCAATCGGAACACTCCATGCCTCGTGCGCCCACCGTCGCCGCCATTGAACCCCGTCGCCCACCGTTATCACGCCTCGAGCCGCCCCTCTTCTAGAAGCACGCGTGGATTGAGAGGGCTTCGAACGGCCACGTCGCGAGCTTCAGATTGAGAGAAGCCACGTGGAATCGATGGCGATGGACAGGAAATCGTGGCTCGATTTCCGCCACCCCTTCTCCCCGCCTACTCCCGGAGCTCGGCTATAAATAGCCTTCGATGCTCCCATTCTCTACTCGCTCATCTACTCTTTCCCCCTCAACCCCCTGCTTTTCTTCACACTCTCTGTTCTTCTTTCAATTTTCTATTTTTTGATTCCCGGTGGTTATTCCGGCCAAGTGCCGCCCGGCTCCGGCCACCACTTATCGCCAGTGTCGATAATCGAACCCGGAACGTCGTTAACTCGACAAAGTCCGGTTGAAACGCTCGGATTCGATAATTATCGAATCAATTGCGTTTAGTTAAATTTTTCGTTTGCGTTCGTGTGGATTGCTTGCGTGGCGTGTGTGCCTAGCTCGACAATTTACGTTGTTACTCTGTCTGTCGCTCGACGATCATTCGGTTAGTTTTAGTGCATTTAATATTATTTTATTGCTAATTACGATCGTTAGTAGTTAGTTATAATTATATTTAATTTATTAATTAATTACATCGATTAGTTTAATTAATTGTTTAGCTAATCGTTGGTTAGTCGTTAATTAATTTAGTTAGATTAATTAACTGTTAATTATTGTTACCTAGTTCGAGTAACTAATTGTAGTAATTAATTAGGTTAAGTAATTTAATCATGGTTAAGTTATCGCAAGATAATTAGTCGCTAAGTAATTACATGTTACTTGCTAAGTATCGTCGTAATAAATAATTAATTAGTTAGTTGTTGTTAATTAGCTTAATTAATTATTATTCTTAATCCGTA
>JAYMSP010004525.1:0-15957 GCA_036897095.1 Plantago elongata
CAAGGTTGGTTGCCAAGGGATTTACCCAGACTGAAGGTCTAGACTTTGATGAGTCATATGCACCACTTGCAAAATTGGATGCAATCAGACTATTTCTAGCCTTTGCAATCATAATGACTTTAAAGTTTATCATATGGATGTTAGAAGTGCATTTCTCAATGGTGACTTACTAAGGAAGTCTTTGATCAACCACCAAGCTTTGAGTTTCCTCATAAAGTAGGATGGTCTATAAGTTACAGAAAGCTATGTATGGACTGAAACAGGCTCCAAGAGCATGGTATGACACTTTGGCCAAATACCTTCTGGATAGTAGTTTTAATAAAGGTGAAGTTTGATAAAACTTTGTTTACCTTAAACCATGATAGGAAACTACTTTTAGTTAAAGTATATGTTGATGACATTATATTTGGATCTAAAGACAAGCAACTTTGCAATGACTTTGTTAATCTCATAAAAAGTAAATTTGAGATGAGCATGATGTGAGAATTGAATTACTTCCTAGGATTGCATGTCAAGCAACTCAATGATGGAATGTTGATTAGTCTAACAGAGTATGCAAAGGATATGCTCAACAAGTTTAATCTTAAGCTTTGTGAAAAGAATGCCAAGATACCTATGACCATATGAACCAAGATGACTTATAATGAATCTGATAAGAGTGTTGAAGAACATAAGTATAGGAAGTTGATAGGTTCAATACTATACCTTACTGCAAGCAGATCTGATATTTAATATGCAGTTGGTGTGTGTGCTAGGTTTCAAACAAATCCTATGCAGTCACATTACAACATTGCTATGAAGATATTAAGGTATGTCAAAGGTACTGTAGAAGTTGGACTGTGGCATCCTAAAGAAAGTGGATTGAGTTTGGTTGGCTACTCAGATGCTGATTATACTGGATCAATGCCTGATAGGAAAAGTACTTCAGGAACTTGTCAGTTTCTGGGAATTAGACTTATCTCATGGTTTAGCAAGAAGTAAAACTCAATTGCTAATTCTACCATAGAAGCTGAATATATAGTTGATGGTTGTTGTGCTACTCAAATCCTATGGATACAACAACAACTAAGAGACTATGGTCTTAATAAAGAGAAAACTCCCATTTTATGTGATTACACAAGTGCTATTGCGATTACTCAAAATCCAAAGTTCCATGCTAGAACTAAGCACATTGATGTTAGATACCACTTCATCAGAGACCATGTTGAAAAGGGCAATATAGAGATTCTAAAGGTTGGCACTGAAGATCAACTTGTTGATATTTTCACTAAGCCACTCCAGAAAAGTAGGTTCTTAATCTTGAGACATAGTCTTGGGTTAATGGTGATGCCTCAGAACTGAGAAGTTCTAAGTCTTTAAAAGAGTTTGAAATGATCAAGAGAAAAAGGAAGACATGTTTCTGAAATGGATATTCAGAAAGCCTATTTGATAAGAAGGATGTCAAGGTTTCTGAGACTTATGACACAGAAAGCCTTTAGTCTTTTCGAAAGGCAGATCCAGAAAGACAGGTTGGTATGTAGTCCATATGTATACAATGCTAGATCTGAAATACTATGGACAGGTCATATATCCAATGGAAATTTCTGAAACAGGAATTCAGGAAACCATTTAAGATGCGCAGCTTGTGAGAACCAGATAGAGCAACATTATACATATTTATATGATAAGTAACATAAAAAACAAGACTTGCTTTCTGAAATAATAAGTCCAAAGGTTTTTTGGTCTCACACACTAACAGTGACTTATGGATATATCTTGCCAAAATTCATTATGTGGACTAGGGGTGACCATTCGGATTAATCCGATCCGATCCGATCCGAACTTCGTATTAATCCGAAGTTTCGGACCAACTGAGGGTCGATGCATAATCCGATCCGAATGGTTCGGATCTGATTCCGATTAATCCGTCCCGGATCGGGTTTTTTGGATTAATCCGAAATTAATCTGAAAATAAAAAAATTACATCAGATATGAGACTTGAGAGAGAGACGAGACGAGACGCCGACGGGATGAGATGGCTGACGGGTTGATAGTGGTTGTGTGGTGATGGCGTGGTGATCGAAAACAAAATCAGATCTGAAATATGAGAGGTTGATTGGACCAGGAGAGGTGGTGGTGGCGACGTGAGAGGAGATGGTGGTGGGTTCGTGGAGGAGATCCGGTGGATGGAGATCCGTGAGACGGTTGACTGTGAGAGATGGTGGTGGCGACGGTGAGTGGTGGACGATGGATGGAGATACGTGAGTCGGTGAGTGGAGATCCGTGGTGGACAGGCTGAATGACGGGCGACGGAATAATCGGAATAGTGAGACTGTTGTTGGCAATCGGAATGGAGAAGTGAATGGAGTGATTACTGATTACAAACAGTTGTTGGCAATCGGGAATATAGAAGTGAATGGAGTGATTACAAACAGTTGTTGGCAATTGGAAGAGTGAAGACTGAGAGACAGTACCGTTTGGGTTTGAGTGACAATTGGCTGTGATTATGTATTTTTGGCCTGTATTCTTTTTTTTTTTTTTAATTTCGGATTAAATTCGGATTATCCGAAAATCCGACGGATTTAATCCGATCCGATCCGAAATCCAAAAAACTAAAAAAATGCCAACCCGAAATCCGATCCGAACATAGCGGATCGGATTTTCGGATTTTCGGTTTCCGAATTTTATGGTCACCCCTAATGTGGACATGGGTACAAGTATTTATTGATATCATTACAAGATATTGAACAAGAGCCCTTGATGAATAACGCATTTTATCTTTAACGGTTGAGATTAAAACTTGGCAAGTAATGGCTGTTGAGAAAACAGTCAAGGCCCACGATGCATTTAAGGCAAAGTAGAAATTTATACCATTACACATGCGGATTTCTATATGTATGATGTTTCTATGTATTTTATTTTGCTATATATAAAGGATTCAAGTAAGACACAAACACTTTTACCAAATTCGAAATTTCATCTTGCATCAAAATAGCAAAAACTCTCTAAGTTTTCTGCAAATCCTTCAGCTAAACTTCTAAGTATTGCTTAGTCTTCTGAAAAGATAGAAATAACATTTCTCGAATTCAAGCACTCTTTCTCTAATCCTACCCAGAAATTCTATATAAGATGACACCTAGAAAGACCTCATCCAAGAACTCAATTGCAACCACTTTTTTCTCTGAAAAGCAAGGAGAAGATAGGGCATTACAAGTGTTGAACGCTTGTTGGGTATTTTCAACCCAGAGGATTGAGTTTCCAACCTCAGAATGAATTGGGGAGCGCACATGGTGGAGCAGTACATGAACGTGGCAATCACCTCCACTCCTGATAGGAATCTGATTATGGAGATGCTTAACAAGGCTCATATGAAGAAATTCCTCTGTGCCGCCCCTTCTGGATTATCTCCAGTTGATGTCCTAGAGTTTAACATCTCTTCCCAGGTCTACACCAAGATTTTGAACGAAGTTGAAGAAACGTTCATCAAATCGAGAGCACAGAGAAATCCCAGTGACCAACTCTATGTATAGACATGCATATGAGGATGTCTTGAAGCAGGAAGCCAAGGATAAGTTGGTTGCTCAGAGCGAAGGTACAATTTGAGGTCCCAATTGTTAAGAAGCCAATGACCAACAAACCTAGGTCTAGGAAGAGGATTCATCTAGTAATTAAAGAAACTCCTCAACCTGAAAGAGCAACTCAGGAAGTTGAAGCCCAAAGACCCCTTCCAGCTCAGAAGGACACTAGCTCAGATAGGAGATCCTTGAGCTTAAGCAACATGCCAGAGGTTTATGCAAGTGAGCACAATTTGATCGATGAATCAGTAACAGACCTCAATATGGAGTCTGATGATGATGATGTGCACTTCTTCTTGCTATCAAAAGATCAAGAAAAGAAACTCATGATGGAGCCTCTAGCTCAACTTCACTGCTTCAGAAAGCAAAGGTTGCAGTGGATACAATCCCAGAAAAGGCAGATGAAGAAGTCACACACAAATAGAATGAAGAAGGTTTGGTGAATGTTGATAGATTGATGGAAGATGCTGACATTGCTTCCACAATCTAGTTGCCAACAGACTTTATTATTGAAGAAATTCCTTCATCTACGCAGGTTCCTCAAACTTCTGAGACAGGAACTCAGAATGTTCAAGCAGAGGAAAGGTTCGAAGTACCAGAAACTTCAAGCCATGGAATGGAAGCCAACGTGTCTGAAAAATCACAGGTAGCAAAAGTGGTTTGTATCTAACTTGTTAAAAATGTTTATGCTTAACTTGTTACTCATAAGCTTTGTTTGTTACAGGCCTTCATGGAGACCACAGATTTGGGGAAGACACTACACCCGCCCCTCTGACTGGAGAAGAGGTTCCTTCAACCTCTACTATACAAGAAACATAGCCTCATGTGTAGGTAACAAATTGTCTCTGAAAAGAAACAATTTTATACTTAGAAAATTATTTTATATATCTAACTCCAAGTGTCTCTGAACAGGCAACAATTGAGAAAGAAGCAAAAATGGTTGAAACATCAGAAGTCCAAGAGAATCCAAAGGTTGTAAAACCTTCTGAAGAAATTGCTCCTGAGCCTTCTGTAGCGGAAGTATGTAAAACATGACCATTATCTTTCTTAATCTCTTGAACATATTTCAAACTTCTTAATCAAACTTCTTCTTGGAATAGATTTCTACTGATGAAAAGGCAGCTGAAGAACCACTGGAAACCTACGCAGCTCCCATGGAGATAGACCAGGCTGTAGTAGCCAAGTCTCCAGAAATAATAACAGAAGCCGCTCAGGTTTCTGAAAGACAAGTCCCTGAGCTTCCTAACTTGGAAGTAAGTGAATTCTAAGAACTTCTTATCTTTCACATCTTTCTGTAATCAATCTCTAAGTTTGATTTTTGTTCTCTGGCTCGAGAAGAATGAATGGAACAAGAGGAATCTATCACTCCTCTGGCCCCAGTATCTGAAGCACCAATTGCTCCAGAAGTACAAGTAGACGAGGCTAGTGTTGAGACACATGTATGCTCAGAAACTTAAAACTTCTCTCAAGCTCAGATAACTGCAAGTTAGTTTGAATAAAACTAACTTGAAACCAATTCTTTCAGGCTCAAGCAATTCCAATAATCGATGTAGAAACCCCACTAAATGTGAAGAAAATCTTTCAATCAATCACTCTGAGTCGCGAAAGCTCATGCAAGCTGATCTTATAGAGCTAGCCAAGGTGATTGAACATCCAGAGAGGAGAGCAAGAGCTTTTGATCTGGAGAACTATATACATGCTACATTCCCAGAGTTCTCCTTTCACCAAATGATGGATAAAGATAGTGATTTCTATATCTGGAAAAAGCTGATGTACGCCTTCAAAGAATCTGATGAAGCGACCAAGCAGGAAATGGCACTGAATCCCGTGCTACCCCAGACACTCAAGGTGTATCCTTTAGAACAGGAGGAAGTAAATGGGCGGCGGATTACATTTCCCGAAATCATAAACTTGGTATCCGATGAAGAGGAAGAATTCGATGAAAATGAAGTAGAAGACTCCTCTGAGGATCGTTCAGAACGATGTGATGGTGATGACAATGATCATTCAGATGATGATAATGATGGTCCACCAGGGACAGGTGGAAAGCACCAAGGAGAAGCCAGACAGGTACTCCAACTGGACTCTTCTCAGTGGTATCCACCAACGTCAAATCAATCACCACCTCCAGCTAATCAAGATGGTCAAACCCAGTAGGATCAACAAGAAGAAGAACAACAAGTCAATCCCTCTGAAGAACTAAGGCTGTTGAAGTAAGAGTCGCAAGACTCAGAGAGCTGTTGGAAGAAGAGACCAAGCTCAGTCAGGAGTATCAAACTCTGATTGATGCTAACCAAGCCCAATTGCTGAAAATTGAGGCATAGAATCTCAAGGAAAAAGCACTCCTTGAAAAAAAGCTAAAACTAATGGAAGATATCGAAGTCATGGCTGCAGAGCTGGACGCTCTGGTGACTGATGATACTAAGCAAGATGCTAAGGCTGCATCAGATAGACCAACTGAACCATCTCAGAAAGCCAACATCAATGGTAAAGAGAAAATAGATGTTGAGCCTACTCACAACGATCATATCTCATTGAGCACTGATGATGCAGAAGAAACACAGGGAATGGCACCAGAAGAGGATGAGATGCTTGTATCTCATATGAAGAGATCACTTCTCGCTCCCCATATCTTCTCCACACCAGCTTTAACTTCCAGAGTGGGGAAATACCTTGGAAGAAGCACGGGGTTTAAAGCGCTCAGAGATGGCCTAGTTACTGAAGATTCCCAGGTACTTCAATCTGTACCTACTAACCTTAAGCCAGTTGCTAAACTCTTACTGCATAGAGCCACTAGCATAGCATTGTCTCAGAGAGACTTAGACACGGTTCGGGATGAAGACTGCAACAACGCCAATAGGGCACTTGAAGAAGCCCAATTCGTCATTATGAAGGCGGAGTCTATCTTGCATCCAGTGGAAGAGCTAAACCAAAAGGAGCAGTCACTCCTTCAAGAAAATATAGAGCTCAGAATGGAAGTTCAGAAGCTAGTCCAAGTGCACAATAGCTTGCAGCAGAACTTCGAGTCTCTGTCTCACTCTTATGTAAGTTTGAGTCAGTCACTCATGACTATGGGGGAAGAGAAAACTATCCAGAAAGATAGAGAACGGAAGAGAAAACAAGTCCCCTCCACAATTCAAGTTCCAGAGCAGGACATGTCTTCTGAAAAACCAAGACCAAGGCTTCAAAGTCGAATAAGTAGGGGTTCCAAGGCCCTTGTTATATCTGAAGGTACTAAGCCTTCTAGAGAAGAAGCAGAAAAAGAAGAAGGAGAAATTAAGGACAAGGAGGAAACTTGTAAGTCTCCAATCGGGAACTTCAATGATGATGATGAAGATGATGAGACTGACAAAGATGAGCATCCACTTCACAGAAAGAGAAGAAGAATGGAAAGTCTATCTGAACCTCCTCTGGCTACAAAATCTATATCTGCCAGAACTAATTCTGGAAACACCAAGTCGATCCATGGTGGATCTTCCAGCAAAAACCCCAGAAAGCAAGTAGAACTGGAGAAAGGACTGAACAGAAGAATGCGTAGGAACTACAGTTTGGTAGAGTTCAAGAAGAAAGACCAATTGTTGCTCAGATTGAGTATGTCAAAACCAATGATAGCCAATTATCCTACATAATGGGTATTGGATTCTTGAGCTACAATATTTGCTATTAAACAAGAAGTTTCCAGATCCTATCTACATGCAAATGATGGCATGGAGAACAAACAAGCCTACTCTGCTTAATCCGAAGAATGCTCACAAGTGGCTTAATTTTGAGGTTCACATAAGGGCTGAGGCAATGAAGAAGCCATTGGATGATATGTGTCCTTATCCAAAGTCAAATGATGTACACAAGACCAGAAAGCTAGATGGTACTCTCAGCAAACATAACAAACTGGGTGTTGAAACCTATGAATCATTTTACATGACAAGGGATCAATATCTGGATGACATTGCATACTATGAAGAAATTTACAAGTATTTTCAGTTGTCTTTGCTGAAAATCAACCATGCTTGGGTATGGGGAAAGTACTTGTGGATCAAAAACTTCATTAGGTCTAAAAGAGACTATCTGGAAAAGCATGAAGATCTTGACAAAGCTTACAAAAAGACAGAGCTCTCTGTCAGAAGGTTACTTTATGAATATGCTGAAGAATGCAGGAGGGTTAATCCCCATTGATCCAGAAGATGCTGAAGAACTTAAGGTTTCTGAACCTAAGTTATTTTTGAAGACTTGAAGACTAGTTTACTAGGATGTTTACTTGGAGCTTGGACTCTCCTGTTATCTTAATTTACTTAGTATTTTTTAACGTTGCTGACTGTATTTCTTTATAATACATCTTGTAAAATCAAAGATCTGAAGACTGAAAATTGCACAAGTTTGATGAAGACACAAAGGATTAGTCTCATCAGAAAGACTATGTTCAGAATGTTGTTGTATAATGCATTTGGCATGATACACCTCCTTAAAGATATGTCATTATTGAGTCAAGGAGCATGCTAGCTTTCAGAGGCACATGTGTCCATTGAGACTACGTGATAAGAAATAGTACGGTGTATTAATTACACCGACTGAAAATTTGATCAAGCAAGCCTTCTCTAAAAAATGAGATAGTGACTTATGAGTACTTATTTCGAGATATTAACGGATTGAATCATGAGAAGGTCTAACGGATACTATTCAAATGACTCTCAAATTCATCTATAAATATCAATACTTAGAAGCTGAAAAATACACATACACGAACTACGCTCATACTTTCAAGTATTCTCTCAAGCATTCATACTACAATTCTTCAAGCTGACTGTCGCGACTAAATAGCTCGATGAATCACTAGTAGTTCTAAGTGTCCTGAACCTTAATAAGAGCTTGATTATCTGTGAAAGAGTTGAAAACTCAGACACCTTTCTGAAGTTCATTCTCCAGAACAAATATCAACACTTGGGTCAGAAAGGAGATACCTACTATATATTGAACAAGTATATTAAGTAGTGTAATCTCTTAGAGCTCTCTGGATAAATAGCTGAAAAGTAATTTAAGAGAAGCCTAACAACAATTATATAAACAACACTATCAATGTGTGGAGTACAAGAAGTACTTGTTTTGGAAAATCAAGGAAAAACTCCGAGGTTATCTTGAGTACAGGAAGTACTTGGCTTTAGAAGCTAGGGAACAACTAAGGGAGAACATTTGGTTGGGAACCATTTGTTTGTAGGGATCTTAGAATATGATACATTGTAAAGAGAACTCAATTATCTATTCTAGTGAATTCCAGATCTCAGAGAACATCAATCCTTAAATCCTGAAACTTACTACAATGAAGAAACAAATGGTTGGGTGTTTCATCCTCCAGCTGACAACAAGGGCATGTAGGGGAAGCAATAATACCTTTCTTCCACAGAGAAGTAGACGTAGGTAATTTATCCTATACAATAAGACATATGAAGAACCTTATCCTAGGCAGAGTTTAA
Source organism: Plantago elongata (assembly GCA_036897095.1). Classification (NCBI taxonomy): domain Eukaryota; kingdom Viridiplantae; phylum Streptophyta; class Magnoliopsida; order Lamiales; family Plantaginaceae; genus Plantago; species Plantago elongata. The sequence goes on from JAYMSP010004525.1 coordinate 9,020, forward strand.
ATCTTCCAAATCTGCATCCAAGTCCATTGCACATCACTATTCTGGAACTTATTTCATTAAGAAGTTGTAGGAACTTCTTAAGGAGAAAACACCAGACTGGTGAGGACCCCAGACAAGAGCATCACTAATAGGAGTAAAGGAAGGGGAATACCAATGATTTCCATCACCATTTCCTGGGGCAAAACCTGCTAAAGGGACTCTATTCCATTGACCATTATCAATGAAATCAGATACAAGTTTCTCCTGATTACAATCATCATTAGCAAATAGGTGCAATCTTTTATTCCCAAGCCAAATATCATCCCAAAATTTAGTACCATGCCCATCCCCAATGACATGAGCCATAGCCAACTTTAAGACGTCCCTTTGTCTAAGGATTTGTCTCCATAACCAACTATGGTGAGCCATCTCACTAGCCTCCCAAAAGGAAGAGTGAGACAGGTACTTATGAGAATAAACTTGAGACCAAAGGCATTTAGGCTGAGTGAAAAGTTTCCAAATGTGCCTAAGCACATAAGCTTGATTTAAAATAGAAAGGTTTCTAATGCCCAAACCACCTAAAGCCTTAGGTCTACAAACAATACCCCATTTCACTTTACCTCTTGCTTTCCCATCATTCTTACCATTCCACAAAAATGTCTCTGAATCTGATCAATCTTAGATATACAAGTTTCAGGGATTTTAGTGACAGACATACAATAAGAAGCTATAGTACTAGACACAGCTCTAATGAGAGTTAATCTACCAGCATAGTAATTAGAATACCACACATTAACCTTATTCATAACTTTGTCAACAATGTGATCAAAGAAATCTCTCTTCTTGTGGCCAAGAAGGAAAGGGATACCTAGATATCTATCCAAGCTCTTATTTGAGATAACTCCCAAATTATCAGAAATGGCTTGCTTAAGGTGAATGGGAGTATCAGGAGAAAAAATGATCCTAGTCTTCTCCCAACACACAAGCTGACCAGAAGCAAGACTATAAAGATTCAAACAAGTGACTAAAGCATTAACAAACTTACTAGTGGCTTTACAAAAAATCATGCTATCATCAGCAAAGGCCAAGAGAGGGATACTAGGACCACCAGGATTAGCCTTCATGGGAGAGAACATCCCTAATTGCTCATACTTTAAGAGTAAGTGAGTGAACAACTCTTGACACAAAATGAATAGGTAGGGTGATAAAGGATCACCCAGCCTAAGACCTCAATGAGGAATCTAGGGATCAGACATGTTACCATTAATTTTGACAGTGAAAGAACAAGTTTTAACACAACTAAGGATCAAATAAAATGAGTAGCAAAATTAAACTTCCTAAGAGACAATTCCATAAAATCCCACTCAAGTCTATCATAGGCTTTAGCAATATCATGTTTCAAACCAACAAAAACCTATTTAGACTTCCTTTTCTTCCCCATAATATGAAGGAGTTCATGAGCCATCATGACATTGTTGTTAATCTGTCTACCAGGCACAAAAGCATTTTGGAAAGGAGAAACCAAGGAATCCAATAGTGGTCTCATTCTGAGGACAAGAAGTTTGGAAATAATTTTATAACAACACAAACTAATGGGCCTAAAATGAGTAACCAATTGAGGGTTCTCCTTCTTGGGAATAAGGACAATTTGAGTATGATTCAACTCATTATCCAAATGACCAGTGTTAAGAAACTTTTGAACAAGGTCAAAAACTTGATCCTTAATGACAGGCTAAAACTTCTTAAAAAGGAGAGCATTTAGTTCATCGAGACCAGGGTCCTTATCATTACCAAAACAATGAACACCCTTATGGATTTCTTCCATAGTGACTGGTCTTAAAAGATCAAGACCACTATGTGAGGAAATTTGAGGAACATTCAGATGGATAAAAGGCTCAAGATTAGCATTACCAGAAGCAGCTTGAGCACTAAAGAAATCCCTAAACTGGTGAATAATTTCATCAATGTTAGTGATCCACCTATCACCAGGGCCCTTAATACCATGGATAAAATTCTTCCTTCTTTGGTGAGAGGCTTTAGCATGAAAGTATTTGGTATTAGCACCACCAAGGGTGACCCAATTTCTCTTAGATCTCTTAGCCCAATAATGGGCCTTCTGAGTTCTAAGATTGTTAATCCTTGTTCTCAAATGAGCTTCCTGAGGACTAAAGGAGATAGGATCATTGTGCAGCTGTAAGGTAGCATGATGAAGTTCACTTTTAAGAGTTCTCAACTCTTTGTAAAGTGAACTCAGAGAGCCCAAATCCCAGGCAGGGGTAGCCTGGCCTAGCCCTTTGAAAGAGTCAGTAATGCAAAAATTAGCACATTCTCTGTCCAACCTTTCTATAATAAATCTAGAAGCAAATTGTCTTTTACTCCAAGTAAAACTAGGACCACAAAATCCTAAATCCTCTAGTTGACAATTAGACAGACAATCCCAAAAATCATGCATTCTCCTCCAAGAGTCCCTATTACCACCAACCTTGTCATGAGGGTAAAGGATATTATTAAAATCCCTAGAAACTAGCCAAGGAGAAGAAAAAGACTGACTAAAAGACATAAGTTCAACCCATACCTCATGCTGCCTGGCAGGTTGTGGAAAGTTGTACACTGTAGACATATAGACTGGTTGAACATTGGGGAAATTGAGCTTAAAATAAGCCACTCTCTCATGGGACCTTATAATTTCCACACTAACTCGAGCTCCATCCCATACAAACCAGAATCCACCAATTTTAGGAAGATCCATTGAGGGTGTGACAATATGTTGTTCCCTGTTGTAGCCTAGTCGACCAATAGGACCCACTGATGCACCTAACTCCACCCTGATATCCATGATCACCACCATCAGAGGAGTATACTCATCAATGTACTCCTTTAGTTGTTGAATTGTTTCATGTCTGGTACTTCCTCTCACATTCCAGAAGAGTATCTTCATTGTAGACCTGTAAATTAGAGGCATTTACGCACCCGTCTGTGGATCCCTCCACGGATGGCCTGTAACGTTTGCAAGTGATATCGGCGTGATCCCCGCAATAATGTCTCTTATGTACAGAGATACCACCAGATTGTGCATCGTTGTTGGGCCTGTGCTGATTGGCGCCAGCATCAAGTTGTAATCCAACAGAAGGAAGTTGGCAGCTGGTGATATATGCACCAGGACCGGTATCTCGTGGAGAGGATTTATGTTGAACTCGTTTGTGTTGATCACCTCTAGTTCCATCGGATTCCTGACAAAAGGAGGAGGTGATCTCTCCCTCTGTTGTGCTAGGTCTTGAAACTTGTTCATCGCTCTTGGAGTCACTGTTGTTGCAGTCATTAAAGCCGGTAATCCCTGAAGGATCCCTTGAGAAACCAAAGCGGGGGGAGTGGATTGGTTTAACAAGCTTGGAGAAATCGAAAATAGGGGAAGTTCCAATGGGTTTGGTCATACAGAGTGAGGGGTTAGACTTCCTAGGCTTACGAGTGGAGCTAGGCTTAGTGGACGGAGTGGTAGAGGTTGGGGAAGAGAGGTCACAGTGGTTGATAGAGGCTGGGTTGAAGATGAAGGGGTGGGACTCAACTGTGCAAGGGACGCTGGTACCAGAGTCAAACCTCCATTGGGCTGGCGCAAATGAAGAGGGGGCGTTCTGCTCCTTGATACTGGTGGAGACCTCTCCAAGTTCTCCCTGAACAACCATGGGATGTTGGATGGTCTTGGTGGCCTCCTTGTCGTCGGAAGCAGACTCATGACTGGTGACCTCTGTCGAGCCCTTCTCCTATTCTGAATTTGATGATACCTGGGGCTCCTTGAAGCAACTATCTCCTCTGGAATGTGATATCCAACCACTAGCTTTGAGTTCACGTGGTTGGGGTGTTGGAAAACAAAATGAATAATACTTCTTTATAATCAAACATTTGTATTTTTAAATGTTTCAATATCTTCTACTCTCTCCATCCCTAATTTAAGTTTCTGCGGGACCGAATACAGATTTTAACGCAATGTAATAAATTGACATAGGTTTATTAAAAGTAATAGTTGAAATAAAGTGGGGGAAGCTCACATGGATCAATCTAAATTATTATAATTGGATGTAAGGTTCAAATATTTTCAAATATAGAAACGAGATCTTGAATCAGGGACGACCCAAAAAGAAATACGAAAACGGATTGAGGGAGTATATTTTACCTAGTTTAGCTCTACTAATAATACACGTGAGACCGCCCACTGTGAATGGTCGTGTTGAGCGGCCGTGGAGCAATTGCCCCGCAGTCTCAACCAACCGCCCACACTGTGGGCATGTTAGATTGATACCTCCATCGGTTGCCCAGCAACCGATTGAGGTATGTTTTTTTGGTTGGCCCCCTTGTGGGGCCCACCACCTTTTAATTTTTTTAAATTTATTTAATTATTGTTATGTGTAAAAAATATAAAAATTATACCGTTGTTTATATTTTTTCGAGATCTAAAAAGTGGACCAGTGAAGATATATTTTCTTATACATTAAATTTCACCCTTTGTTCATATACGTTTGTATTTTACATTATTACACTATTCTACTCGTATTTTCAATATAAACGCCTCTTTTCGCTCAAAATTTTCAATATTCACATTAATATAACTATAAACAAGAAAAATATCGCCCCAACCGGTCTCCACAGTTAGTGGTGGGATAAGGGTTCGGGTAATCCCCAACCCGTCCCGACCCTACAATATAAATTCCCAATATGGCCGGGTATTTCGGGATCGAATACTCGCAAAGTAAAATTCCAAAAATTTTATTGAGTTTACGGGTCGGGATTGGGAATCAAATATATATTCCCGAAACCCGACGGGTACCCAAATATTTAACTATTTAGGAATGATTATATATTTTTCTATATAATAACAAATCATGATTCAATGTTGTAAATATATGTATTTCCTATTTTCTAGAGATATAATTTTATCTGCCATTATGTTGTATATTATATGTCCATAATTATACTCTTAATTTTAATTTAAGACATACTCGTCTGTACTTTCTATCTCTAAATTACATTTGTTCACGTTAGAAAAATTTGCATTTCCACGAGCTATTTTTGTACATTATTCCGTTGTTTACATTAATTTAGCCATTATTGTATTAGATAAATCCCACACTCTCATCTTAGGCGTTTAAAGTATTCTTGGCCTATACTGTATGCATGTCTCAATAAATAGCTTGAAAGTTAGCTTGGATTTGTTTTAATAAAATATTATAATAATTAATTTATGAAATAAAATTAATACATATATAAAATAATTACCCGATAGGGTAATTCGATCACGATCCGGACTTTTGCGGGTACCGAACACGGGTACCCCCTATAAATAGGGTCGGGAGTGGAATGCATAAAATTAAACACGAATTATCAGGTACATGAAGTTTAATCCTGAGAGTCCCGTGCCCACCCCTAGCCACAGTGTAAAAATTGGTCGCGATCCCACGACCAATTCTTAACCTCCAGCATAGTGGACGGTCTGACCAACAATTTGATGGCTGGATGGTGAATTGAGGGGTGTAAATTCCCAGTCACCCAACTCAACCGACCAATATGCATGGTACAAAAATTTTCAGCGAGCTACCGGAATTTCATCAAAGTCACAAAATATAACGTTACAATTTTTCATCTCAAGAAGGTCACTTCATTATTAAAAAAACCAATATACCCATGGTGACTTAGTTTTTATCCAATATCACTCTCCTCCTTCTTCTTCACATCAAGTATCGTTTTTCTTCTTCATGTGTATTACATTATAATTAATATTACGATATAATTAATGTAACGCCCCGGATCAGGTCCAGACATCAAGGATTGCGACGAATATTACAAGTACATATTTATTAAAATATTACAACATTATCCATTACAAACCGCATGTTCAGGATAATTAAAACTGAAAACAACCAAAACACACATTTAAAACTACACTAGCAGCAGAGACCAGTCAGTCCGTCTGGCACTCTACCCCAAGCTCGCCTTCGTGCTCAAAATCTGAGAAAGCAAAATATTGTAAACAGGGAGAGTGTCAGTCACTAGGACTCAATGAGGACTGTCAGGCATGCATGAGTATGCGTATGCAATTATGCAACAGGACAGTTAACTAGCACACTTGCTGATCTGGCAGTAATTTTTGAACAGTGGGGAAACCGCAAACGGGAACAAGACAGGATAGTCATCATAGGCTAGTCCCCTAGAGGTGATCCCCTACGGATTCGAGATTTGCCCACACCGTGAATACACGATGCAGCGCTTCGCTCTGCATGCCACGTAGCGACTGCCGGATGACCAATAACAGGAGGGTGTCATTATGGCTAGTCCCCTAGAGGTAATCCCCTACGGATTCGAGGGGTGCCCGCACCGTGAATACACGATGCAGCGCTTCGCTCCGCATGCCACTTAGCGACTACCGAATGACCCGTAACAGGAATGTTGCAAGTGACATCACCCAGCTAAACAAGACGTGAACGGTTTTCCAAAACGGTTTTTAGTGTGCAGTTATATTTTCAGGAAACCAGTTTTCGTGCAGTGCAGTACATGAGGATCAGGAACAAGAGTAATATGCAGATGCAGTACAGTAACAGTAAACAGGACAGTAACAGGATCATGATAACAATAACAGGAGACAGGGTCAGGAAACAGGACCAATAACGGTGTCAGTGACATGACTAGTAAACAGGAGTTTTACGGCCAGACAGGTACAAGTACCTAATACTGGTTGTCTAAAGTTTTACGGCCAGACAAACCAATAACTAGTCGGTCGGAGTCGGAGTTAGACAGTCAGGCAGATAAACAGGTACAGGAATTAAAAGAAGACAATCGAACAGAATAAAACTTTCCCAGGGCCGGATGCCGAAAGCCAGTAGTCACTCATGGAGCCGTAGTTAGTAGTCGAGTCGGAGTCAGAGTTAGGCAAGCAGGTAAGTAGACAGGAACAGGTATGAAAGAGCAAGGAA
>JAYMSP010004526.1:0-15957 GCA_036897095.1 Plantago elongata
TTAAAAAAATTCATTATTAATGACTAATGAAAATTACGTTTTCAAAACTCACATAGTAAAGAATAATGTTTAGACTAATTTTTAAATTTTGTTCTCATAAACGGGAAGGATTAGATATAATATAGCTTTGTTTATATTGAATAATTTTTTTAAAGTATATTAAGTAAATAAATTTACCATTGAATAGAAAAAATAAAGAAATAAAGAAACTTAAATGAAATAAAGTTAAGTATTTATAAATTATGATTGTGAAATGTAAACTAAAAGAACATTAAGAAAAAGAGAAATAATAAAACATGTTACTGAATCATAAAGAAACAATGAAAAATGTCAAGTAAATGGTAGAAAACAATATAAACAAAATGGTTGGAAAATCTAGCACTACTAAGTATTTATAAAATATGATTGTGAAATGTAAACTAAAAAAACATTAAAAAAGAGAAAATAATAAAAAATGTTACTGAATCATAAAGAAACAATGAAAAATATCAAGGAAATGGTAGAAAACAATATAAACAACATGGTTGGAAAATCTAGCACTACTGAGAATCAAAATTTTGATCATTTGGCAGTGAATACTTTATGGAAAATAGGTGCACCAGCTGAGCTGTACTAATTTCTTTCATAATTTGTTCTTGCTAAATATATCAATATTCTTTCATAATTTTTAGAAGGGGTATAATAAACATTTCATGGCTAAAATCGAGGGGGAGCGAGTGCGGTCCCTTCCCTACACGTGTGTCCGTGCCTGTGGGCGGGGAACGTTTGCTTACACGGAAGATAAATGGAGAAGTAATTTGCACAAACATCCTTTCACTTCATGAAAATTTAAGAACACATTGATTATGTGAATTTTTTCTTTTAATTTCTCACTGGTATCCGCTTATACAACTATAATCCATTTGAGTATGTTTAAAAAGTGGCTTTTTCAACGTTGTTATTTATATACTCAAAGTTTGAACATATGACCTTGCTTAACAGAACTCAAGTTCATTGTCACTCTTTTACGGCAAGGCAGAAATATTGGCATATTTATTCCGTTAACTTTCAAAATGCTAAAATAAGAAATAGGTAATTCTAAAAAAATACGGTTTAAATTTTAAAAATATTTTAGAAGGTAAATTTAAATTTTAATTAATATTTAAATTTTTTTTAAATTTAAATGTTCATATGACGAAAGTGCGATCACCTTACCGCCTTGGATGACTCATCACCCTTCCACCTTATGAATATTTAAATTAAAAAAATATAAATATTAATTAAAAATTAACTAAAGTATTTTTTAAGAATTATCAATTTTTTTTTATTTTAGTATTTTAATATTCAACGGAATAAATATGTCAATTTCTTTATTTGTTGCTTATCAAATAGGGTGAAAACTTATCTGACTGTATAAATTCTCAGCTCATCTTTTGTTATATGATTCTTTTTGTTTTAATTATCGATATATAATTTATTACAATTAATTTTTGGTTCACGGACTTAAATCTAAGAACACTCAATCGGACAAGTAAGCCCATTTGGTCCACTGTAAGACCACAATATGGCAATTTTTTGTTTTTTTTCATTTATTATTTTTTATTTATAATAATCATGTTGGAAAGAATATTTAATTTATTGAAGATTTTGAGTTGAAATGTTAATTTTTTATTTAATTCAAGCAACAAAGTTTAATAATAAAAATTACTAATGAAAATGTTGAATTGTATATAGTTAAAGTCTTAGAAAATGCAAGATTTTCTTACAAGATAGGCAAATCAAGGGTTTTTACACTTTTCTTTGGTTTTCGAGTTTTAGCGGTCTAACCGTCAATTTAAAAAAAAATCATTTATTAAAAAATTCATTATACTTTTAATATCTTATGTTATAAATACATGTAGTTTCATTTATTAAGAAAATCATTTATTCGACCAATTGCTACAAATGTAGGTAATGTAGTTTCAGAATATGAACTAATAGATACGTATCTCTAGACTTTTTCTATGAAAACTATTGCGTAATCCCGTAGAATATTTTGTTGATGAAAAGCATAACACGAAACTGCATATACGAATAGTAAAAAAGGTCAAGTAAATTCCATTGCCCGTAGTTAAATTGTAATTAAACATTAGCTAGTATGTATTGAATCCATCACCACCTCATAATGGAGTGTTCAATTAGCTACTCATGATATATGTAGACATACACAATAGCATAGATAAATAATGGATAGACACGACCAATCACTGAAATCGAAGGATCAAGAGAGTTGACACGTATTTTATCAAATTGTCACAAACCCTAGGTAGAATTGACAAATTCTTGATCCAATCGATAGAAAATATCAACCTATGCTCCTAATCAATAATCTAAGGTCAATTAAAAGTGAAAACGGCTCGATTGCCTCATACAAAGATAATATAATTACCTTGGAAAAGTTATAGGTTGAGAGAGCAAAGATGAAATGAAGATAATAATCAAAGCCTGATAATAAATTTGCTTAGGAAGCAAATTTGGAGGATTATCCATTCTCCGAATTCTCTTCTTAGCAGTGTCTTTTAAGTACTTTCCTAATTGTGATGTGTTGTATGCGGTTCATAAGGCTAACTTCTCTTTTACTTGGAGAGTATTTGTTATACTATGGATCTTGTTCGACTAGGGGTTAGATGGAAGATAGGTGACGGGATGACTGTGGATATTTGGAAGGATAATTAGATACCTCGTGATCATTGTCTCAAACTTATTACACCAAATCTTCATGATCTTTTAGACACCCCTGTTTCTTTGCTCATTGATCCGGCTTTGGGAAGTCAGATAGCGATGCCATTCTGCGGATCCCTCTTGCAAATCATGAGTCTAGGGATGTTCGGGTTTGACATGCTACGACTAATTAATGGTTATTACTCGGTTCGGTTTGCTTATTACCTTGTGAGAGCCATTAGATGCAGAGAGCGAAGTGATAGAGTGGGTCAATCTAGTGCCTTGAGGTCGGAGAACTGGAATTGGGTTTGGAGTGTAAAATTGCCGAATAAAGTTAAAGTGTTTCTTTGGCGACTTCTTAAATGCTGTCTTCCTGTGTTCCCTCTTTTGCCTCGTCGTGGCATTGATGTATCACGTCTGAGGAGTCTCTGATCCACGTGTTCAAGGATTGTGATTATGCTAGAATTTATTGGGATGTAAGTTCGTTGCCTAATAGCTTCGTGTATGCAGATGCGTGTGATTCCATTGTCGACTGGGTTATGTTGGTTCATCAGAAGGCCAGCTCCAGTGAGTTTGAGTTGTTTGTGTGCTCTCTCTGGAGTTTGTGATCTAACAGGTGTAAGAAAGTCCATTCAGATAAGACATTCGATCCTATGGAGTCTGCTCTCTTTGTGCGGGACTACATTCATAGATTCCAAGAGGCACAATTGCAGTTTCGTGAGTGCAGGCCAGCTGAAGATGGTTTACGATGGATCCCTCCCCCAATAGGGGTGTACAAAGTTAACTATGATGCTTCGTTTGGTCGGAGTTCTGAGTTAGCTAGATTGGGAATCGTCATCGTAGATTGGAATGGGGATGTTATCAAGTTGCAGCGTAGACAGGTAGCTTTTGCCCAGTGAACTGAAATTGCCGAGGCCTTTACTGTGCGGGCTGCTGTCAGTTTGGCATGAGGGACGACATTTCAGAATTTCATTTTCGAAGGCGACTGCCTGAACCTTGTTTCCCAGTTGCAACAACTTGCTCCATCTCTTTCGGCTGTTGGTGGAATCGTGGATGAAGTGAAGAGTTTAACAGTAGGTTTTCAGTTTCCTAAGTTTAGTTTTGTTCATCGTGAATGTAATAACTTGGCTCATTTATTAGCCAAACACATTGTTTTAGATCGCTGTGGCTCGGAATCTCTACCCTTTGTAAACCCGGATGTTGGTCCATTTTCTTGATTAATATATCAGTATTCCTCTAAAAAAGAAGCCTGATAAAAAAACTAATTAAACGCTAAAAAAAGAGTACAACTGGTGACTTGGTTTCGCGCCATTCACTCTTTTGGTATTTTTGCTCTTCCATCTCCGTTTCCAACGTCCGTTGAGGACTAGTAACTTCGTAATCCGGTAATGCATATAAATGTATGTTTTGTCCCCATTTAACCTTGTTCAACCAAATCCCCAAAGAAACACACAAATAACTAAACATAACTAAACAATTAAAAATACTTTAATAAAACTAATAAAAATTGTACTCGAGAACGACAATAAGATGGTAAAAATGACTAAATTAAACGGTATAAAACCGACTCATCAAAATGATGTGTAGTTATTGTTCGGGGTGAATAGTATTTTAAAACTTTTGACGATAAAGCGGTTTCTCCGAAATTTAAAAGACTTTTTGATATTTATATTCAGAGAATGAAAGTCTTTTTAATAAGTGCACATGCGTAACATGCTAAGAAAGTGTGTAATGTTGATCAAATAAATAATACAGGCTAAGAAAGTGTGTAATATTCAACTAATAAATAATACATAAAGTAAGTGCTGAAAATAAATAACACAATAAACTTTTTATAGTGGTTAATTTAGGAAGGTGGCGTAGTGTTTTTTTTTTAGGGATGTAATGTTTTTTTGACTTTGTGCGTAATGTTTGTAGTTGTTTGAGTAATGAAGTAAGTAATACCCCCTCCGGGCATGAGGTTTTTAAGGATTTTTGTTATCTTTATTTTTCACTTCATGAGTATGTTTTTCGTTGTTTTGAGTAGTGTTCTAAGACTGTCCACAACGGAGCCGTCGCGGGCATGTGTCATGGAGCACGACGCGCCGCGATGGCTCCAAAGGGACGACCGTGATGCGTCGTTAGGCGCGTCACCTCTTACCACGGCGTGGCACGTCGCGTCAGGCGTGCCACGCCGTCTGTGGCGGCAGCCGCCACGTCCCCTCCTCTTTTTTTTTTTTGTTTCTTTATATTTTGTCCAGTTTCAAGCGCGAATAACTCGAAAAATATAAATATAAAAAATATATAAAAATTACCAACGGATTCGTCTCTTCGAGATCTACGAATAGAGACCACTTTCGATTATTTTTGGATCATTCCATCTTAAACTCATTTTCTCTCTCAATTAAATTTAAAATTGTAAAACAACATCTAATAATTCAATTTTATTGATTTCGACTTCTAAACACTATTATAATATATTAAATATGTTTTTAGCAAAATATATTTTTTTTAATTATAAACCTTAATAAATTATAAAACGACATAAAACAATGTAAACACTCTTATAATATATGTAAATAAAAATAAAAAATTTCATGATGTGGCGACGACGCGACGATGACGCGTTGTCGCGCAATTACCATTGAGGATGGTTTAAGTAATATCCCGTTGGACAAAGTTTGTTAGGGTTTGTGTTATCTTTCTAAGTAATAGCATATTGACCATGATGTTTTCGGCTTCATGAGAAATGTATTTCGTTGTTTGTGTAATGTTCTAAGTAATACCCTTGTTAGACATGAGGTTTCTTAGGGTTTGTGATATCTTTTTAGAGGAACTCTTTTAAAATTTCGAAAAATTCTACACAAAAAGATTCAGCCGCACAATTTTTAAATACAAAAAGATCTACAATTTATAACAAACAACACCGCACAACTAGTATACTATATTACGGGACTATCGAAACCCTCATAAAATTTAAGCTTTCACAGGTTGTTGTAATCTTTCAAATATTATTATATTGAGCATGATGTTTTTGGCAAAATCCAATAAGAAATCTGATGTACAACATTATTTTGCAGTCTGCATTGTCAGATTTATTTTCTAAATTCCAAACATAACATGCTATTATAACAATGGGGTACTTGAACTTTTATTAAGTTGTACACGGATTCTATAAATCCCCGTAATTTTGATTTTTCCTTATAAAGTAGAAAAGTTTGGGGAAAAAAGAATATTGGCATGTGAATAAAAAAGAATCCAATAAGAAATTCGATGTGCAACAGTTTTTACCTGCCGGACTTATTTGCAAAATGCATGTAAAGTTTGGGAACTTTGGGGTGTATCTGCAAAACTTGAAGACTTGAAGGATTTATATGCAACGTTGTTACAACTAAAGACGCTGAATCAATCTGAGTCATATGGTCAAAACGATTTCATCATAATTGCGAGTTTTTGTGAGTTTGTGAGCGGTTGAGATCGTAAATAGTTTGAATCGAGATTAGCAACTTGGATTGTAGAGTTGTGGTGGATCAGTTGCAGCTTTTGGTGCTATGTAAGTTTGTACCCTGTTTTCAGTGATTAGTGGAACCGTGATCTTTTATCTCCCGAGCCAATAGGTCGATGTGGCGTGTCGAAGCTCGTTATATCTTGTGTTGATCATTATTACTTCGTTATATCTTGTGTTGATCATTATTGCTTTATGTTGTCAAATGCGCATGTTTGATTGTTTATGTTTCTTATCATCATTTTCATTATTATCGTTAATTCTTCTTAATTCTTTGATGTTTGATTATTAAATATTGAATGCCCTTCTAGATGTTTGAGTTAATTATGTAAATAAGCACATACCATATTTATATAAATTTTCACCTTCTATATATTTGTGAGTACAAAGATTAGTGAAAATCACTTCCAACAATTATATTTTCTATATGGTATCAAGAAGCGAGTGACTTCTTCTCGCCATCATCATCTTTTTCGTATTCTCCCACTCTTAACCATGACTTCTTCTCCAACCAACTCTGCCGATTCCGGCACCACTCCTCCCGTCTACAACAAATTCGCACATCAAAATCTCATTATCTTCAACCAAATTTCCTCAATGGAAGTCTCATATCACCGCAATTCTGAACGGATTCCGGCTTCTTCACTATGTTGATTCCAATAAGGCACCCCCAGTCTCTGACTCCGCTGCATATGATACTTGGTTTTCACAAGACCAATTTATTTTAAGTGCCTTCCTCGGATCAGCTGAATCTGATATTATTCCTTTGATTTCTTCCTCAAAAACTTCTGCCGAAGCGTGGACAGCCTTGCTCGTCTCTTCGTCAGTAACTCTCGCGCACGGGTAATGCAAATTAAGGATGACTTATCACACGCGCACCTAGGCTCTCAATCTGTCAAAGATTTCTTGTTATCGATTAAATCCAAGGCTGACGAGTTGGCTCTTATTGATCATCCACTTCACGCTGATGATCTTACTCTCTACATTTTGAACGGTCTTGGCCCAGAGTACCGTGATCTTGCTGCTGCCATTCGTGCTCGGGATACACCTATTTCCTTCAATGATTTGTTTGATAAAGTGACTGCTCAAGAGCAGGTCTTGAAAGCCTTGGAGAACCAACAGAGTTCGCTGGTTGCCACTGCCAATTTCACTTATCAGCTTCGTCGACAGAACAACGCACCACGTACTGAAAAATTCTCTAACTGTGCTCCAAATAGTAATCGTGGTTGCGGTGGTCGAGGCGGTCGTGGGGGATTCCGCAAAAGTGAAATTTTCTCTGGCAACAACAATCAACAGAAGAATTGTTACATTCCTAAGTGCCAAATGTGTCGCGAGAGCGAGCACGTTGCTCCTGACTGCCCTAATCTTCCAGCCATGCAAATGCAGCTTGCTCCACCTCCTCTCAATGGCTTATGGACTCCGGAGTCCGGAGCATCCCACAACTTGGTGTCAGATCTTGGTAATATGACGATACACTCTGAGTATGATGGAACAGAGGAGGTCCATCTTGCTGATGGCTCTGGTTTGCCCATTACACACAGTGGTACTTCTATTCTTAAATTCCCATCTCGTAACTTTGTATTCAACACTGTGTTGTGTGTTCCTGAGGCAAAACGAAATCTATTATCAGTTCACCAGTTCACTAAGGCTAACAACGTATCTGTTGATTTTCATCCGTATTATTTTCTTGTTAAGGACCCAGCAACCGGGCTGCCACTCGAAACAGGAACATGTAAGAATGGCACTTATCAATTTCAACCTAATGGCAGATCATCGATGAAAGAAGCTTATCATACAACTATTGGCACTCACACCTCTTTTAGCACCTGGCACGAACGTCTTGGTCATCCATCAGTGAAGACTAGAAGTTTTATTATATCACAATTTAATTTACCTGTTTTGATTAACTTCGGGTTGGACAAACACTGACTCTTGTGCTACTTGCAAGTCGCATAGATTACCTTCTGCAGAAACTTCTTTTGTTTCTAAACAACTATTACATTATTTATTTGCGGACGTTTGGAGTCCTGTTTCTGCCTCACATGATGGTTCTCGTTATTATTTACTGTTGGTTGATCATTTTACAAAATATTTGATTGTTTTCTTTACAAACCAAGTCGCAGGTGGCCTCAACCTTTTCCCATTTTAAGTGCTTGGTTGAACGTCAATTTGATTATAAGATCAAGAACTTGTATACTGATAATGGGGGTGAATTTGTCGCTTTGCTATCCTTCCTTGCTTCTCATGGCATCAGTTGGCTTACAACAACCCCTCATAGGCCCGAGCAAAATGTTACAGCTGAACGACGTCATCGACACATTATTGAGACCACTTTCGCCTTACTTCACCATGCCAAGCTCCCTCCACAATTTTGGTCTTATGCTGCTCAAACAACTATATATTTAATTAATAGGCTGCCAACACCAATACTACAAAACAGATGTCCATTTGAAGCTCTATTTGAGCGACCTCCTAATTATTTGAAGTTGCGTGTCTTCGGGTGCTTGTGTTATCCATGGCTCTGCCCTTATGGTTCGGGAAATTTGTCTAATCCATCTTGACCATGTGTTTTCATTGGCTACTCTACATTGCAAAGTGCATATCGATGTCTTGTTACAAGTACCAACCGCATGTTTATTTCATGCCATGTGCCCTTTGTGGAGCAAACATTTCCATTTCTTGAGCCACTGGAGCCACATACACCTCCCATGTCTACGTCAACGCCTCTATTTGTCTCTGATTCTTCTGACCCATCTATTCTCGGGCCAGCGCCGGGCTCTACGCCCTCTCTACTTGGGCGTCCACCAGTCCACTCTCCAGCACAATCGCCACAATGTTCACGCTCAATTTCTCCACCCCGGCCTAGCTCGCCTCGAGGTGTTGGACCACTACGTCAGCCTCAACGGACAAGAACTCGCTCGCAGTCTGTTCAACCCATACCATCGCATCCTATGGTCACTCGTGGCATGGTAGGATGCTTTAAGCCCAAGGTTAACCTTACTACTAAACATCCTCTTTCCGAAGATGTTGAACCCACTTGCACATCCCAAGCACTATATGATCCTCGTTGGTGAGAGGCAATGTCTGACGAGTTTACAACCCTCCTTCGTCACGGGACGTGGGATCTTGTTCCGCCGCCGGCTAATGTTAATCCTATTGGTTGTAAATGGGTTTTCCGTATTAAGCGCAAGCCTGATAGTTCAATTGATCGCTCTAAAGCTCGTCTAGTGGCCAAAGGATTTCATCAACGGCCTGGTGTAGACTACAATGAGACATTCAGTCCTGTGATCAAACATGTCACCATTCGCGCTGTTCTCTAGCTTTCACTCATGCAAATTAACCAATTGGACATCAGCAATGCGTTCCTTCATGGCCAACTACAGGAACCAGTCTTTATGGCTCAACCTCAAGAATATGTTGACAAAAACTTCCCGTCTCATATATGCCGTCTTAGAAAATATCCGTATGGGCTCAAACAAGCTCCAAGAGCTTGGTGTCATGCACTTAGTTATGCTCTTATTACCTTTGAATTTAACCATTCAGCTGCTGATACCTCATTGTTCACCCTTCACAAGGATGGTGTTCACTTTTTTGTGCTTGTACATGTCGATGATCTTATAGTGACATGCTCTAGTCCCTCTCACATTTCTGCAACCATATCTCGTCTAAAGCAATATTTTGTTGTTAAAGATCTTGGCCCTCTATCTTATTCTTGGCATTGAGGTGGCTTCATGTAAGGAAGGACTTTTTCTCTCTCAACACAAATATACCATTGACTTACTTTTTATCGTCATCACATTGAATGTTCTAAACCAGTCTCTACACCAATGGCATCGAAGGCTTTATCACCCTCCTCTCATCCTGTTGACGCTACTGAATATCGTCGTGCCATCGGTGGCTTAAAATATCTCACCTTGACTCGTCCAAATATTGCATTCACTGTGAGTCGCCTTGCTCAGTCAATGGCTACTCCTACCGAAACCGATTGGGCTGCAGTTAAGCGTGTCTTTGGCTACCTTAAGGGTACCGTGATTCCGATTTCGGTGGCAGTATCATTGATGGTCGCTCAACATCCGCATATATTATTTTCTTGGGGCCTAACCCCATCTCATGGCGATCTCGCAAACAAACAAGATTTGCCCGATCTTCGACAGAGGCCGAATATCGATCTCTTGCTAGTGCCGCTGTTGAAGTTTGTTGGATCAAGCATCTCTTTCGCGACTTGGGAATTTTGCCTTGGACCACTCCTAAACTTTCTGTGACAATATCAGTGCCACCAAGTCCCTCCCTCGTGCACGGTTTGAACTACTACGCTCCAAAGTCTCCATTGCTGACGAAACGTCAATTTTGCGGGGGCGTATTGGAGATCCTTCTAGATCTTTGAGTTAATTATGTAAATTAGCACATACCATATTTATATAGAGTCTTACCTTGTATATATTGGTGAGTACAGAGATGAATGAAAATCACTTCCAACAATTATATTTTCTATAGTAAACCTAAAATGCCAAAAAAAAAAAAAATCCTTGATAAATTAATAATGTTGGGATCGAGAAATTTTATTAATTTAATGAGATATTATTATATCAATAAATTAATAATATATTAATTTAAGAGGTCTTACGTATGACCTTTAAATTTTCGACGAATCCAACCAAGTTAAGTGATTTACATGATTTAAATTATGGAGAAGATGTTCGTGACTCGTGAGCTTGAGAACTTGATTACGAGTATACATTATCGAACAAATGGACGTGAATCATTTGCTAAATCATGTGAAAATAATGAGTAAGTTATGGCGAATACCATTTAAAATTTGATCGATGAAGAGGTTGAGGATGATTCAATAACTTTGGAATCGGGTACTCGAAAAGAAACATTACAAGCGACAACAACACTTCCCAACTTTTTGTTGCAATACGAGGAGGCAACGCTCCGACTCTTAAGTGCAATCGGGAGATTCAAATATTTACTTAATATAGATTTAAAGTTAAAAGATTCATTTTGAAGTGGATCACACATATAAATAATATTTTTTATTTTAATAATTGTTAATTTATAGTTTCGTTGAGAACAATATATATACACTGGAATTTAAAAAAGTTATTGTTTTATTATTTTATTAATTGGGGTTCAATTTTTATATTGGTCTCAAATTAAAACTGAATAAATTATTAATTTTAATGACTTTATTAATTTATTGAGTATTAATTTATAAAGGTTAATTTAGTTTAAGACAGCCAAGTAGTCAACCCACCAAAAGCATACT
Organism: Plantago elongata; assembly: GCA_036897095.1. Taxonomy (NCBI): domain Eukaryota; kingdom Viridiplantae; phylum Streptophyta; class Magnoliopsida; order Lamiales; family Plantaginaceae; genus Plantago; species Plantago elongata. The sequence goes on from JAYMSP010004526.1 coordinate 11,433, forward strand.
ATGTCGTTGACCAATTAAAGCAATATCGGGATGGAGAAATTATTAACGATTAAAACGTAAATTTCCGTAGTTGTTTTACATGATTGTTGTCACTTGTCATTATCAATGTCAACGATTGACACATAGGACAAACACGAGGTTGGTAAAACCTCTTGTTGGAGTATGGAAAACTAGATAACTGTATTCAATAAATTGGTGCACGGACATCTAGCTGCATCTTGAGATCTTACACTTTGATTGGATAGATAGACCAATTAATTTTTCAAAGAGTAACATGGCGGCGATTACGTGAACTCCTTATCACTATTATTCAAAGACTGAACCTAAAATAAACAACGACTTCCAAACTTATGAAGACTATGAAGTAATATATACACATAACACATTTTCCGTATTCCAAGTTTTGGTCCAGGGACCAGGGCTGATGAATATGATATCGTCTCAAAATGTGCGGTACCCGTCCTCGCCATATGTTGTCCCGGAGAAGCTGTGGTTTGATAGTTCGGGTACCAATTACCCAGTGTGGAAGGCACATCTTGTTTACATCTACCGGCCCCATGGCCTACTTGGTTACCTCGACGGTAGCAATCAACGTCCACCTGAAACCATCCTCAACCTCAACGAGTACTGTAAGAGCATGAGGAACCCCGACTACGAGATCTGGAGCAGAACTGATCAGTCTCTCAAGCAGAGGATTTTATCTCTGATTCACGAGGAGTGTGTTCCTGCTACTCTGGTGGATGATGTTCAGAAAACTTCCAGAGACATATGGGAGTACCTTGGGTCCAAGTTCGAACACAAATTCAACCAGCTTGCCATGGGAAGTGGATCAGGTGCAGGTATGAAATAATTGGAACAATCTCTCGCCTCTCTCTAGTATTTATCGTCTATTCTTTCTATATTTTCCTCATGACCTTATCTCGATTAAGTAGGCACAATTACAAATGCACCAGTAGATAGATTGCTAAGAGACTGGAATGAGTACTCCCAGCTGTATAGTGCGGCTCAACAGGGTGATTGGATAGCTGCAGGGAAGATTTGGGACATTCCAGGCAAGGCTGAGTCCATGAAAAACTCCGAACAAGCGACAGCACTTAGTATTGCAATTGATGCTGGAGAAAAAGCTATTATATTTGTCAGGATCCTGGTGGAACAAATGTCCAAAGAATCAATAGCTGTCACGGATGCTCTTGGCAACACAGCCTTGAACATTTCTGCGGCTGTTGGCAACAAGGAAGCAGCGAGGATGCTAGTGGAAAAGGATCCTAATTTACTTTACATTCCCAACATATTGGGTCAGTTTCCTGTCCATGCAGCAGCTAAGCATGGTTACAGGGACCTGCTAACCTACTTGATATCCGAAACCAAGGATGATGCCGACAATCAAAATCCTTACGCAGGCTTATCTGGGCTTGCAATTCTTCTCTGGGCAATAGAAGCTGATTTTTATGGTAAGATACAAAGAATACTGATCAATTATTAATTTACTCAGATGTTCAAATGTATAAGAGTGGACATTGCTACCCGACTCATACTAAGGAGCACTAGTTGTAGGAACTCTCAAATCAACCCTGTGCTATTTTTAGGGAGCTCATACTAAGGAGCACTGCGTGTAGGAACTCTCATGTGTTTCTCATGCCCTTGCTCACCCAGAATGGCACGTTGGCATGGGCTCTCGTCCCTAGCTCCTCCTCCTCCCCGGCTACTATTATTTAACGTAGTTAGGAGTTTGTGATTTAACGTAAAGGAGATGGATCTATTGCCCAAAACAAAGCATGCTACCTCACTTTTGTATAAATATTGCTCAATTGAATGAAAAGTAAGACACTTTTTTGTTTTCCTATACATCTTCACGAATCATGATATATTGATTAATTCACTTTATTTCTTATGGAAGATATTGCAATATCCTTGGTGCGGAAGAACCCTTACTTGGCCAGGCTAAAGCATTCAACAAACTCAGCTTTGAAATCCATTACAGAAAAGAAGTTCTTATTCAATGTTCCCAAATTTTCCCCTGGTAAGCGATTATATGGCTGGCATATTCGATAATTAATACTTCATCCGTTCAAATTACATTTACTCGCTTGACTTTCGGATTAACAACATTTAACTTAAAACTTAATTTACATGCCTTCTTCATTTTTATTTATTTTTTGTCTATCTTCAATATATATAATTAGCAGGGATTAAAAAGATGAAGAAGCAGCAACATCTAGCAGTCGAGCTTGTGGCATATTTATGCATGGAGATGAAATGTTTGAATTTGGCTGAAGCAGAGGACATTTATAGTGATGCTGTCTTCATTGCTGCAGAAGTAGGGAACCATAAGGTTTTTAAAGTGATTATAGAGGCTTTTCCTAATGCCATGTATTGTTCCCGTGCAACTTCTTTAGAGACAGTCGCTCATGTGGCAGTACAAAACCGCTCTGCAAAAATTTTTGGTCTCATTTGCAAAATGAGTGATCGAATGCACTTAAACTTGGATGCTTGTGATGTTGAGGGAAACAACCTCCTCCATTCGGTTGCAAAGTTAGCATCACCTCAAAAGCTAAGAGGACTCCTAACTGCTGCTGTAAAGATGAAACATGAATTCTTTTGGTTTAAGGTAACAAGCTTTTCGCCCTTTTGCTATTGTTTTGCTACTTTCGCTATCTGCGCTTGCGGAACAAAAAGGATGGTACAACAATTCTGAGTAACACATTATAGGTACTACTACAGAAGCCACACTCAGGTGGAATTACAAGAAAGTGAAAGAAAAGTTTCTCAATGTGACATTCTTAATCTGTAACTGTTCCTTTAGAATAATCATGTACATTTCCTTGCAGGTTAAACTCCACAAATTTCTCTTTTGGACCTTATTAATTGTATGGCCAGAAGGTTAAATATCATAAGCAAATTATCCTTGGTTCTTGACTTTGTTTTTCTCATACTACTCGCGTGTTTGCATGTTGCCTGTTGATTTAACAGGCAGTGCAGAATGTGCTTCCTCCCGCTTGCAGAGAGCAACTCAATAATGCCAGAAAATACCCTATTGAGATTTTCCGAGAACAACACTCCTGCTTGAGAATGGAAGCCCAGCAATGGATTACAAACACTGCCAATACATTCATGATTACGGCTACTCTTGTAAGTGCTGCGGCATCTGCTGCAGCAATCACCGTACCTGGTGGCAATGATGGGAATACGGGTTTCCCTTTATTCTCCAAGAGATCTAATTTCTCATCCTTCATTTTCAGCGTTTCTCTCTCTTTCGTAACATCCATCATTTCTCTACTAATCTTTCTCTACCTCTCAACCACAAGTTACGAAGAAGAGGACCTCTTGTATTATTTCCCGCATATGTTTCACGTTGGTTTAGCTAGCTTTGTCTTGTCCATAGTGGGTTTGATGGGCACTTTTCTTGCCGCGACTGATCTTGCCTTTGAAAAAAGGTCTAAGTTGATATCTCATCTGCTGACTGCCGCTATGTTTACTATAGATGCCGGATTGATTCGATTTCAGCTGCTCTTTGTACAAAAATTTCTATTTTCATCACCATTTCCCAAAAGTTTTACAAAGAAGAAGAAGGAGGAGGATTGACCATCAAGTTTTACCCTGGCATGATTGTTTGCTAGAGCAGATCAAATATACATGTCCTGAATTATATTTCAACAACTCCATTTTCAGATTTTACCATATACTGTTAGACTATTTAAATTTGTTGTATAATGTTACTTTTATCATAATCTGGATATTGAATTATTGAACAAGGACAGAAGGGATTAAACAGACTATTGACTCACTGAACAAGTCTGAGAAGATCTACTCTCCTCAAAGACAAATTTAGAGAGAAAAAAAATAGAACAAATATCAGGGTAAAACCACATATTTTGGACTTTCAAGATATCCACACCATCTATAAGTGTGTGAACTTTCCCAATTTTAAACAGAAACATAACATATTCACAGACATGAACCAAACTAAACAAAAGTCAAAAGATATACAAATCATATTCAGACAATATCACTAGCAGACACATTAGTAGGCAGCATAGCATTACTGAACACTGCCATGTAATTCCACAATCTCTTCACCATGATGCTTCTTACACTCAAAATACAACACCGTGTACGCCACCATGGACATAATCTTAAGCAACCAAGAAACATTCGCTAATCCTATTGCATACACCGTTGGACTTGCCAGCCCATTACTAAGCACTGATGTCATCGAAATGATCACAGCCACAAGGTTAAAAAAACAAGATGAGCATAAACCCTTGTACCCTCCTACCTTTCACCAATCTTCCGGCTCTTGGTAGTGCATCGGCTCCGTAACAATCTTCTTCCATAACCGACACAACTATTGCCAGGGTCCAACCAACCGAAAGGTAAAGAAATAGTACCATGGCGGAAACACCAACTACAACAGCTACTGATATAGCAATTGGGTTAGGATACATTATAAGCGGACTAACGACTAGAAGAATGGAAAAGAAAACGTAGACTAGCAATAGACCAGATATATATATATATATATATA
>JAYMSP010004527.1:0-15952 GCA_036897095.1 Plantago elongata
CCCAATTATCCACTCACCAATTTACCCACAAATTCTCCGTCAAGATCCCGTTTTTATCGACCTCTAGAATCGTTTCACTCACCTGCTCTTCACACAACCCCAATTCCATCAACACGGATAATCATTCCGTTTCTGATCTCGGATCAAACCCGACCCATTTGTCTGCCTCTTCTTCTGTCATTGATTTTCTCACATTGTGCCACAGTTTAAAGGTCGAATTTTTATGTTCAGTGTGAATTTATGTGCTTTTGTAATTTGATTGGTTAATCTGGGACAGTCTCTTATTATGGTTAGCTTAATGCCTATCATCTTAGCTGTAACATTTGGAAATTATGGTGTTAATTTGATGTAAGTAGATGATCGGGTAAAAGCTCCGGTGTTCAGTGTTCTTAACGTTTACTATGATAATAATGATATATATGTGCTGCTTGTGTTTGTAGAGTTTATCGTAGGTGCATTGTTGAGGTTTGGTTGGGAATTGGGGTTCGAGGTTATTTTCTGCGTAAAATGTTGTTAGTTCTAATTTGACAGTATGGACACGGCGAAATTTGTACAAGAGTTGGATTACACTGGCTAGTTTGTAGTGAAGAAGTTGTTTGGTTTTAGTAAGTTATTAGAGAATGATGAATGATGACATCGCATCCTTAGTAGTTAGTAGTTAGTACCTTTCTCCTTGAGTATCTTGAGTCTCGACTAATGGAAATTATACAAAGCATAACAATATCCATGTATTGTTATTGTAATCCTTAATCAGATTTCTGGAGAGAGCGACTTCAGGAAATAAGATTGAGAAGAAGAACAAAATTGAAATTACCTGAAATGAAACAGATTCTTTAACCTATCCTTCTAATATGGAACATATTGAAACTTCTAGGCAGTTGAAATGCGATCTGTTTCTGTTGCACTTGTTAATGTATTTTGCCTTTCGCTTTTGAACCTGTGTTAACTGAAACATCTAGCTAATATTTGTGGGCCTCATAGCATTGCTTTCAGTTGTTTTGTGTTGAACATTCATCACCTCTCTCATTTTGCAGTCTACAAAGCGAAAAGGATGGCTTAATCATGGGATAAAGGGCCCTGAATCTATTGCTGATCATATGTACCGAATGGCATTGATGGCTTTAATTGCCGATGATCTTCCTAATGTGAATAGGGAAAGGTTAGAGTTAGATATAACTTGAGTAGATTCTGTGGTAAACTTTAGTCGCACCTCAAGGGATTTTAACTGAAAGAATGTCGGTTGCGGTGATGCATGATAACTAGTACATCAAACAAAGCTCATATTGGGCTATGCCGTTGAGTTTTTGTATGCATGGAATCTCACATCCAAAAGAAAGTCAAACTCCGGACTTTGTAGATTCAGTTGGCTTTGTTGTCTCTTCTTTTCGCTTTCAAAATCACATTGATGGCCGTATGTTTATCTTTTAGGCCCATTAGTGTAGATTCGTATTTGTTTAACAATCAACCAATCCATGCCTTTAACATACTGCCTTAATATCATCAATTTCATTTGTGCTATTTTTCTATTTCTTATTATGTCCACATATTATACAGGTGTATCAAGATAGCAATCGTTCATGACATTGCCGAAGGTACTATATATTCTATGATGCATCCTTGTCATGTCTAATTCTTCTCTTTGATCATATCAATCATTAGCCCTTTCCATCTCCCTTAATTACACTGTCACAATGCTAGGCCAGTGGGCTCCTCCTGCACTTTTCTCTTCATGCTAACACCTCCTTATTTGCATCAAATACTTATGTGTGTTCCATTTTCCTATAAATAATTATAGGAGTTTGTTACAAGGTGACCTATATTATCTTGCTCCATTCTCTGTTCTGGTAATCTGCTGATCTACATCTTCTTTCACTTCCCTGGTCAGCTTATTTTGCCATATGGAAACTTATATGCCTTGGCATTAGTTATAAGTTTAACCAACTTACCCCCTCATAATAAGCAAAAACTTGCTTCGATTTTGTGAAACTACACATTCATTGCCTGATAATAAAGTTTTAATGGGCACGTGTTGTACACAGCTAACGATATTGTTTGTTTCAGCAAGTTGTTCCAAGATATTATTGGGATATATTTCTGTATACTACATCTCGCTTATCTCTGTTTCTGCATCTTATATTCTAAATATATCCAGCACATGTTATTAGTTATGCTCATTGACTAGCTTATTTGTTCTGTTCTCATTTGCATCTGAGATTTGTATTCGATGTTGTAGCTATCGTTGGAGACATTACTCCATCTGATAATGTGCCCAAGGAAGTAAAGAGTAAAATGGAGCAAACAGCACTGGATGAAATGTGCAAGGTCCTTGGCGGAGGGATGAGAGGTTTCTTTGAACCCTAAGGCCCTTTTGCAATTTACATCATTCTCTTTGTTGTATACAGTTGTCATATGTTCTTTTTTTTGCAGCTGAAGAAATTAAAGAGTTATGGCAAGAATACGAAAACAACTCAACCTTAGAGGCCAATCTTGTCAAAGATTTTGATAAAGTATGTCTTGTATAGATCAAATCCTGTTTTAACTTAAATTCATAATGATTTGTGGATAGTGCTATAGTACTTTAATTATTATTTTTTTAAACGACTAAAGGACGACTCGAACCCCTGACCTATTGGTTGGAGGTGAAAGCGTCTTATCAACTGAGCTACGCTTCATTGTCATAGTACTTTAATTATTATGTCACCAAGTTTAATATGTAAGCTGTTAATCTCTATATTCATTTTTTTTCTTTATATATTTGATCTGTTCTGGTTGACCGATTCTTTATTTCTTTCTTTCTGTCTTCTTCCGTTTCTTTTCCTCTCCATATTGGTTAATGTTTGTTTTCTTGAACAATTCATATTACTTGCAATTCATTGAAGATGCATTCCCGCTTGGAACTTAAAACTAGTTCATGGGATGACATATAAGACAACCTTCTCGTGATCCTTCCCATTGTCTTTCTAAATTATGCGCTTGTTGGTAATCTAACCGCCTGCTTATGCATCTTCAGGTTGAAATGATTCTGCAGGCATTAGAGTATGAAACTGGTAAGTGTCTGGTCAGAAAAGATTTTCTTGAAATATATATGTATGTACAAGTTGATTTCCAGATTGATTTTCCATTGTATATTGTTCCTTTACCCTTAGTCAGTACACTCATACTATCTGACAACCAATTTTTCATCTTGGTTTTCAAAATGTTTCATTTTAATTACAAGGGAAACTGAAGATTAGATTAGGGTCCCTCAGATTAGGATAGTGGAAGCATTGCATATCACTGTTATTGCACTAAATTAAACTTCTGATCATTGGAGAAATATACTGCTGTTCCTGCAATATCCCAAGAAATTGAACCCAAAAATGGTTATACTTGAATTTGTACATGATTCGTGCACAGCATGATTGTATGTCACTGTACTCTTCTTGCATCATTATTTCTACAGTTTACAATCTCCCAGTGAACAAACTCGGTTATTTTTGTCCGGGGACTCGGGGAGTCACACTTGTCAATCTTTTTCAGCAAGTATTTACATGATTTCTAAGGTACTTCTGATAACAAATTTTGGTACTTGTTATTTCTTGGCAGAGCACGGGAAGGTTTTGGATGAATTTTTCATATCAACTGCAGGTAAACCTGATGGTCTCCACACTTTTGCTGTTTTATTAACCTATATCAATGTGGCTAGTTCATAACTTATGCTTACAACTTAACAGGAAAAATCCAAACTGAGACCGGAAAAAGGTGGGCAACTGAGATTACTTCCAGAAGAAAGTCGAGATTGGCTTAACAGTGACATAAAGTATGGATTTATTAGCTGACTACACCGTCCATTGTCGCAACCTAGTAGTGCGAAGTTGTTTTACTGAAGAAGACGAAGAAATTGGTAGACAGATGAGCATGTAGTTGCAACGGAAATGATGTTTTACATTACTGTACCTAACTGCTGGAGCTTTCGTATTCTACCTCTTCTTTTACGAAGAGAAATGTTATTTAGTTTATGGTTACAACTCAACTTAATTATGCATTGCTGTACGGTTAAAATTTTGCTGTGTTACATATTTTCATGATCTTTTCCAAAAGCAACGATAATAGATTGGTTGAGGACATGTTTGGTTCAGCATGGCTGCCTTCTGAACTAGTAACTGAATTGTTTTCATGCTGAAAACCTAACCAATGCTATTTTCTTCTACGCTTATACCGTGGTTCCCCCTTGAATTCGGTTTCATTTAGCAATAGAAATCATCTGAGCTTTCCCTTGAAACATTTGTTCCAAACCTTCACCAGATTATAATGGCATATTTCTGCAGCAAAGACAAAAACCTCTCATTTCCCTTGTCTAAATTTCATAACATTCAAAATATTTCAGAAGGAATGAGAGGAGTATATTGTTTTATTAAAAAGGTTATATATCATGTTTGCCATGGCATATCTCTTTACCAAATATCCTCTCATCTCCCTTGTCTAATTTTCACCTCTGATATGATATCACCCAGTTTCTGTTTTAGATCATTTATCCAGTCAATGTCCAAAAGAAGCACAATCCCACAAACCTTAGAACAAACAAAACAACAATCTCTTCCCACCAACAAAACAATCACAATCAAAACATTCACATAATATCACATGGCTAAGGTCCAAACTGATCAGCTCAATCAGCTGAGGAACATCTTCAACCGGTTCGACATGGACCGTGATGGCAGACTCACGCAGCTTGAGCTAGTTGCCCTTCTACGTTCCATCGGCCTCAAACTCAGTGGTGATCAGATTCATATCATCTTAGAACAGATGGATGGGAATGGAAATGGATCAATTGAGTTAGACGAATTGGTTGATGCTATATTACCTGACATGAATGAAGATGTCTTGATCAATCAAGACCAGCTCTTGGAAGTTTTTCGCTCGTTTGATCGTGATGGTAACGGTTACATAACCGCAGCCGAGCTGGCAGGATCAATGGCGAAAATGGGACACCCTCTTACGTATCGCGAGCTCAGTGAAATGATGCGTGAGGCCGATGCCAATGGTGATGGCGTGATCAGCTTCAATGAGTTCCCAAAGATGTTGGGAAGATCTGTGGTCGATTATCTGGGCTTAACCGTGGCCTAGCCGTGTTGCATTATGGTTTATTTTGATTTTCAATATGTCTGTTGACATAACATTTGTGTTCATGTTGATTGAAACAAAAATTTGTTAACATTGTTGATGATCACCATGGTCTGATATGATCATGTTCAATTTTCTTACATGTGGTTATGTTCTAATCTAATGAAAGACCAGGACCACCATGAATGTTTGATGTTTAGAGAGATTGTTTTGGACTTTGTAGATGTACACTCTTGTTAAAAGAACATTGTCAGAAGTAGCAACTTGTACCATGTGATATGATGCTGGAAAATTTTGTGCATCAATGTACATAAATGAAGAATAAGTGCAAAGGTAGATGTAAAAGTAACATGTTTGTATATTTTGTGTCAGCCTTTACACATCCAGTTTTGGATCCCTTTTTTTTGCAGACATGATCTAATTAAACTACTGCTTTGGTTATTTCTGAATAAGTGCAGAATAGGTGAATCAGATCACGTTCTGGTCGATCATAAGTTAGAAACTGGACGTTCACGTAACATACTTAGTTTGGTTTGGTCCGTGCAGACTTGATACCGACACACACGAGTATGAACACCTAGAGGAAAAAAAGCATGTTGATTATAAATAGCAAGTGAGAGAACCTGCAATTAGGTGTATACAACAAAGAAATCTGGAGACAAAAAAGTGCATCTCATCAGATATGAAACAGATTGACCATCTCATTTTGGTTTAAAAAATATTACACTATTACAGAAACAATGAAACACTGCACTAAACTGGAAAACCCTATTGACAGAACAAAGATTGCAGATGGAAAATAAGATGGAAAATATAATGGAACGGGAGGCTAAGATCGTATTTTGAATACCATTAATTTCTTGCATGCTTATGATGAAGATAATTGTATTATACAATGTACAAAAATGAACGAATCAGGCTTGTAACTCTTATACGTTCTGATCTCAAAATGAACATACATTATACCGAATGACTTTTTTCTCTGTACAGACCTTACGGTCTTATGTTCTCCAGGTTGCGTATAATCACCAAGGGAACCAGCCCTTTAACCATTTACATTGGGCGTAGCTCCGGCTAGTGCTCTACTGTGTAGTGGACAATCTACTATACAACAGAACAAGACAGAAACCCGCATCCAAAAACACAATGCTTGTTGGGCAACCAAAAAAATATACACCTGCATCAGAGCGCTGTAGACGGTAGCCTAGTGCTCCTTGGGTAGTTGCATAGAGTTTTTATAATTTACCTTGCAAAGTTCATCCCTTAACGTTATCTGTGGTTCTCACATCGAGCATCCAGTGGACTTGTTCTTGCCAATGAACGTGCAGTGAATCCAACAGTTGTGGTTCTTATAGACCGGTTCCTCACTATACTGCAATACTCAGGGTCCTCAGATCGGCCCTCGTGCCTTATCCACTGTATCATTCCATGATACATTGGGAAGAATCTCATCTGAATTGCATCGTATACAAAATATGGCACCAAGGCAGAAACAACCACAAAAAGTGTCACAATGTAGAAGGATGGTGTTCCAACTAGAGATTCAGCAAAAACCTGGTAGGCAGTTGTGGAGATGCTAGGAGGTATTGCCCCATAAGCCAAGAGAAAAATGTACCATATTGCGATGCCACCCCAGATGAAAATATGCTGAATTAACGTGAAGTAGCTAATGGAAATGGCCATCTGGCAATTCACAACCCAAACAACGCATGTGTACATTGTGGCACTGAGCATCTGATACTCTGCAAGTTTCCCATCTGATGTGTATGATTGGAGACTTAGCGCCCTTGTGCAGAAGAAGAAGATAATGATGGCACTACAAACTCCATTTAACATCCAGCCGATTATGCGCCACCAGCTGAAGAGAACATTTTGCACACCTTCTTGGTAAAGCAAAGGAAACTGCAATAAAAAAACCGAGAGATTATCGTGCATTTCTACAATTTTGTCATCAAGTTCTTGCTTCTTAAATATGAAAGTGAAAACCAGTAACATCATGGAAGAAGTAGAGATTTATCTTTAGTAATGTTGGCTATAGGAAGATTAGAGGATTACCTTTAGACAATATCTGGCAGATACATCTTGGTCAAAAACACCCAAAGCAATCACAGGTAATGATGTGAAGAACACGTTGTAAAGCGACAGGAACCAATCATTGTACGCAGGTTGTCCAGAAAATGAAGCATAAGCTTCATACAAGAAAACAGTGAATCCAAAGGTGATGTTCTTATAGAAAAAGTAGCAGATCTGCACCAAAAGCAAATGCCAGTCAGATTATATCTCACACCATTGCAGTTCACATATAGAAATTGTTCCAATAATATATGATAAAGATGCAAACTTCAATGTTTAATTCAAAAGTGTATGATTTACCATAGTAGAGATTCTTCTGTAGCACCAATGTCCATGAACCAAAAGCAAGCGCTCCAAGAATCTGAATTGGGCGATCGCAATATCACTTGACATCACTGCCTGTTGAACATGAAGAGTGATATCAAAAGACAACGAAAGAGAAGGAAAAAAGTAAAGAAAAAAGAATAAACAATTGGCAATTACCTGCATTCCTTCCACACCACTGATTCCAATTCCAATATCTGCTTCTTGAAGCATTCCCACATCGTTAGCTCCATCTCCAATTGCAAGTGTCGTCTTCTTGATTCCTTCTTTCACAAGTCTCGTGACCTGTATCATGAAGAAGGTAATTCAGCCACCTAAGAGTTTAAGTTTAAGATCATTTTCCACCTTCTGTAAAGGTTATGGACTCACCAATGCTTTCTGCTTTGGAGAAGAACGGCAGCATATGACAGATGCACAGTTAATGGCAAGTTCAAGAAACAACTTTTTGGCAGAATCATCTAACGCATAAGCAAGAGATTTCCCGTCAATGATTAGGGCAAAAGCATCGGACTTTTGTTTATCAATCAGAGCCTTTGCTTCGTTCATCTGATGCAGTACACTTTTCTTTGAAGCCTGAAATTTTAAAACTGCAAAATCTTAGAATGTCTTGTAACAGATTCCCAAACAAGCTGCTCCTAAGTTCTTACAACCTGATAGTGGTTGTACATCTTTAGCAGGAATCTCTCGATTCATCATTCAAATAAAAGTTGCAGGACTATACCTTGGAAATTGCAAACTTTTCACCTTCTTTCTCCAGAGCTCTGATCTCTGGAGTGTCCAATAAAATAATAATCTGTTCCATTCCTTGCCTCAGCAAGCTACACGCATACCTGCAAGATGATATCAAGGTCAGGGGAAAAGAAAGGACAAAAAAGCTCATTATATCTAGCATCGAATCCATGCACACAAAATTGCAGTCAGCATTGTTACCCAATATTAATTGCAGTTTCCATCTTATCTCCAGTCAAAACCCATATCTTTATCCCTGCTTGCGCAAGCTTGTCAATGCATTCCGGAACCTGTCAAGTAGAAAATAATTTTCAGACGAGTTCAAAAATCAGGGGGAAAAACTATTCTCAGTTATTCTCCTACAACTAACTAACCCCTTGTTGGAGCTTGTCTTCAACAGCTGTAGCACCAAGAAGAATCAGATCTTTCTCTATATCTTCGGTCACAGCATCTATCTGTTCTTCATGATCCACACTAATTGCATTTTTGGCCGCTGAGAATTTCTTCTCAAAGGCTTGATATTCGTTTTCACTAAGTTCACGATAAGCAAGTATCAAGGTTCTTAAGCCCGCATCAGCATAATTGTTTACATGATCTCTAGTCGCCTCTTCATAATCCCTTCCATTTGCACCAAGCCTCTCGAACATGACACTGAATCAGTCCAAATCAGACAGTAAGAACATAATTTCATAACAAAATTGTTTTAAAACATATTTCAGTTCCCAAAGGTGCAGTACGTTGGAAAAAAACAAACCTGTCAGCACCTTTGCAGAGTAAAAGTAGCTTCCCTTCATCATCCCTTATAATCACGGACATTCGCTTTCTAGAACTGTTGAACTCCAAGACATTTAAGAGCTGGTATGATCTGCATGATGGAAACAATTATTTTTAGAATGTGAAGACATCGAACCGATCATGTATGACTTTATTGTGATTTATCCCTTGCGCTTTCCATAAAATAGTTCTTACCATCAGTTCAACTCACAGTTCAAATTAAAATAATTGCAATCACTGCATCATAAAAACTGAGTTCAGCAAGAGGCAATCACAGCAACGTTATTGTTGCTGTACAGTCAACATTGTACCAAAGGAATCTTTAGCTATCCTTGTGATAATATATGTTAAAAGTAAAAAACCTCGGTGATTTGAGACAGAGGAGGTTAGGCAAAACAAGGTGGATTCTGATCTAGTATCTCATAAAGATAATCAATACAATAGGAAATAAATACAGCGATGAATATTTACAAGGGAAGTCCCTTTGTTAGAAATGCAGATCACATTAGTTTCATGTTAAAATGTGCAAGTGCTAACAATCCCCTCTAACAGGTTATTCATACACTCGCTCGTGCAGGTGTTTCATATGGAAAGGAGAGGCTCATTAGACAAGTAATTCAGTGCTGTTATTTCTCAATGGCCATTTATATAATTAGATATGACTAGACAAGAACTGATGTTAGAAGCACTTACAAAAGCAACATTCAAGATGCTGGAAACAAGAAAGTACGAAATGCATGAATAAAAGTAACTGACCTTTCGACTCTTTTGCCAGAGATGGGGTTCAACTCGTACACAGAGACACTGGTTTGTGTCCTTTTGAAGAATTCAAAGCCAAGTTCTCTGGCAGCAATAACAAAAGCAGCTTCATCTGGTGATTCAGCTTCATAAGTTACCGTTTCAGTATTCTCATCAACATCAGGTATAGCCGTATGACATATTGCCAACAACTGAAAAAACTTCTGAATAACATCCGAATTCACCTCGTTCACCCAATTTCCATTCATAATTCTCTTGTCATCGAAATTGAAACCTTTCACAACTGACTTTCTGGGGCTAGACATTACATCACCTACGTCTCCCTTGTCAGTCAATGGGGAGCCATTTCTTTTAGCCATGGCCTTTTCGACTTCTGTGATACCAGACCCATAAGCAGTACCTGCCACTGAGCACTTAATGAACTCCATCGAATTACAGGTCAAGGTTCCGGTTTTGTCTGAGAGAATCGTGTCGACCTGGCCGAGTTCCTCGTTCAGATTAGAGGTTCGTGCTCGAGCTGGCTTGTCAGCTTCCTCATAATACATGTTAACATCTTGATTGATAAAAATGCTTTGAAGCACTTTCACAATTTCGATGGAGACGTACAGAGAAATCGGGATCAAGTAGGCGTAAAGCAACAATGCTGTTAAAAAGTGATATACAGCTGCCATTGGAGCTCGACGTGGATCAAAGAAAATGTGTGCATCGTCTGGTCTGAGATACCACCTGACTTCTCCTTCTCCCAAGTCAGCTCTCGTTGTTACACCAAAATAAACTGATCCAGTAAAAGCAATTGAGAACAAAACACCAAACAAAAAGTAAATTACTTTATCCATCTTCTTCTCGACTTTGCTTCTTTTGGAAGGAGGATCAGTAGAGTTTTGGATAACTTTTGTGTCGTGGCCAGTAAAAATAACTGCACCATAAATGAAGTCCGTGTTCCTTAATTTAGAGTCTCTAAGAAGCAACTGCTGAGGAGAAAGGGGATATTGCTGATCTTTAAATTCCATGCTTCCAACAAAAGTGTACAAATTAGCATTAGGATCCTCACATTTTACAACTGCTCTGAACTCTGCGAGATCCGAATCCTCATTTATTGACGACGTCACTTCCAACGACTGCTTGAGTTTTAAATTTGTCTCACCATCAAGATTCATGGTCTCAACATAACATACGGCATCTTCGTAACTAGAGGCAAGTAAAACTAAATCTGCAGGAAAGAATCCATCCTTCTCCACTTTAACTATGTCGCCTACTTTCAGATTTTTCCATTCAGTCTGTTCGAAAACACCACCACGTTGGTGGACCTTCACCTTTCTATTGTTCATCTCAATATCCTATAAAATTTCAACAAAAGAAACACAAAACCACGCATGGTCATCATAGTCCTGATAATTTTCAATTTAAAATCAAGAATTACAGCAAACGATCAATCGTTGATAACAAAAAAACAGATTTAAATGATGTCAAATTATTTTCTATCATCTCAATTGTGCTAAAGACAAAATCATATAACAGAGCTACACAAGATAAAAATAACATCAAAGTCGTAACAAGTTTCAATCTAAAACAATATTTTCATTAGAAAAAAGGATCTAATCATCCATAACAGCAAAAGGTATCATAAGATGCCAGATTATTTATTCCAATTTTACATAAAGTAAATAAAAACACAAACCATTAAAACTTAAAAGTACCTGTTGTTTTCTACGCCAGTCTTCAATGCCTTCTTTAAGCATACTAGCACCAATAACTATAATCAGAGGTATAATCGCACTAACCGCAGTATACGGAGCAAGGGAAGTGAAAGACAAGACACCAGTGACAAGGAAATAAAAATTAGCAACCCTCCTAAACTGCTCAAACAGAGACTTTGGAACAAAAGTTGCAGGTGTATACTTGGTACTCCTAACATAGTTGGTAGCATAGTTCCTGCTACTAGCCTCCAGACCATACGGCTCATTACAAAACACCACCCTAGAATAACCCGGCTGCCCTATCTGTGACTGGTCGTTGTCTCTCAACCCTCCTTTCCCACATTGAAACGAGTAGATCTTGCTGAACAGAAACTTCCTTTTTCTCCCACTGGTTTTCATCTCTTACTCACTCCCAAAAATCAGCTTTTACCAATATCTCAATCTCGACTCCACCTTTTATCTTGCTCAAACTCTTTGGTGCAGAGTGATAGCAGCAGAACCCCCTGTATTTCCACCAAATACCCAGAAAGGAAAAAGGTAAAATTTTGAATAAAAACAGAACCTTTTTTTGCCCCCAACAACCAGGTAATAAAGTAATATTTTCACCAGACAAAACCAAGCAAAACAAAACAACCCCAAGAGAAAGGCCTCAACCCCAACAACTCAACAAAACCCAGTTGTCCATAAACTAATATAATACTTCTGCAACAGAGAAGTTCAAGAAGAACAACTCCAGTAAACAAACACAGAAAGAATGATATCACCAAGATTTCCAGACAAAGATTCCACCTTTAAACCTCTAAACCTCAAAAGGCTCCAATCTTTGCACTGATACACAATAATGCCATCGACCCACAATCAGATTACTTCAGCTGAAGCTCAAATCAGCATGTATATAACCTTCTTGCAGAGAAAGAAAGAAAGAAAAGGGAGAGAAAATTGGAGAAGGTGTAGAGTTGGTGCTGTAATTTCTTGAGCTACAAGGGGTCGGGGAAATTGACTTAGATCCCTATCTCTCTTTGTTTGACTTTAAAAAAAATCGTTGCTTGAATTGTTTCTCATCTATGACACGTTAAGACAACAGAGACCATCAAGAACCCAACTACTACTCCAATTCTTAACAATCTGGTCACAGGACAGGAGGTATAATATAACAACAAACCAATAAAGAAAGAAACTATAATAAATTAATTAATTATTAAATTAACAAATCTAGAAAAGATGATGTAATCCAGAAAACACAAATTAAGAATGGGAATTTAACAGAGAGGGCAAATTATTGAATTGGTGGGGTAATGGCATTAATACAAGAAGCTGGGAATTTTCGCGGGAAAAAAAATTGTTTCTTTTTCTTTGTTTTCTTTCCAGAGAATGTTGTTTTTTTTCCTCTTGTTCTGCTTGGAAAGAGAGAAGAAGGTTGAAACAAGAGAAACCCAACAAATTCTTGGCTACATTTTTTCTTCCATTTTGTTTTTTTTTTGTCAGATCTAGTTTTTGTTTTGAATGAGCACTCATCCTTCCCTTTTTTTAGCAACTAGACGATGAATAGAAGAAGTAGGTCGTTCAAAGTTAGAGTTCATGAATGTTTTCCTTTATTAGGCACAATTGACTTGGAAGACCAAAAAGGGGTGTTATTTACACTATAAATACAATTGTCTAGGGAATTTCAGTGTGACTAATGACGTAATAATCGACGATACGACATATTTATTGTGATCTACGTTGATCATGAGTTGTGTGGGTGATATGTTGTTTACTCATCGGGTAGTATACGGCCTCATCATACCAGCATATTTTTCCATCATTGTGGACACAACTCGAACATTAATATAAATGTATTTTAGAAAAGAAATACCTCGTTAGGGTGTGAATCAACTTTAAATTATTTGAAACTTTAGTACATCACCTTTAACTTTAACGTATTCAATTCATAAAAATAATCATCTTAATAACTTATGACATATTAATCAATAATCTATGAGTAACATAATCATTTTAGGATCGAAATTCAACCACATTTCATAAAATACTTAATTTTTCTAAACATTTAAAAAAGATCATATCACAACAATGAAGTGCATATCAATTAATAAGATGTTTCACTAGGGGTTCGAGTTATCCCTTTGTCGTTATAAAGAAAAAAATCAGCCCACAAGTACTTTGGTAGAAAGGATGAAATTTGCGGATTTTCAAATAATTTCACTAGAGTTACTTGTTTACTTGTACATAATCAAATTGTCATTATTCTATTCAGTTCAACTCGAAATATTATTAGTCATCTCGAACATGTTACAATCTTTCATCATTTTTTCATTAAAAAACTCTATGCAAATCGTACGTGAATATTGGCCCAATTGGTGGTTAACAATAGTTACTATATCATATGAAATGAAAATACAATTATACATGCATATATAGACTTATTTATTTATATATAGTTGAGTAGTTGACAAGGAAAAAGAGCGGACAGGGATTATAAGTCACAGCAAGTTGCGACGTGTGAAATGAATGTTGGCATCATATATTATATCATAATGAATTATAAACTGTGGTGAGGTGCCGAGCCGTAACTATATTAGATTGATTTTGATTAATTATATTTTCGTAAATATAATAACATCGATCCTTATATCAATAAATTATATAGCAGACATATAATTAATAATATAATATTTATAATTAAATATATGATCATGTAAGTTGTAATTGAACATGTAATGTTGATTTGGTATATTAAATATATGGTACCACGTAAAAATAGAACTAGTAGTGTATTATATTTTTAATTTAATTTTAACAATCTGTAATAAGAAAGAATTTTAGCAAAAACAGAAAAAGAAAGAATTAGTAACAATGGAGTATGGATTATTTAAAAGCAATAGTCAAAGTCTTTGTAATTTCATGGGGGATGAATTAATGTGTTGTACAATTCAAGTGGGTATTCAGTAACATGCATCATGATATAATTTAATTATATGGCTACTTAAACACTATTTGACTAGGAAAATAGAAAACAAGTCAGAATTGAATTAAGGCATGTTTTGCTTCCTAACCTTTTATCCATACATAATAATTAATTAACACGTTACTCGTTCGAGGTTTATAATGTCAACTATTTTTATCCATAATTTTAGGGTTGAAATGTTCAAACATAATATAGTAGGTTTAAATTATATATAATTTGAATATATATAAGTCAAAGTTTTGAATCACACTTACCATTAATTCAAAACTCCTTAAAAACACACTTTTTCTATATTAAATTAATATTTAATGACATTTCAAAAGAGGTATGATGTATTATAAAAATAATGTATTCTTCCTCGTCTCAATTTCATCTTCCTGCATTAATTTTTTGGGGTAAAATCATTATCAATTTCTATCTCAAATTGCTCTTAAACTACAAAGGTGAATAATTTAATAAGATCATATAATAAAATTTTGAGATGTAAGTTATTATAAAATAATTTTATTAAATATTTAACTATTGTCATTTAAGAGTAATTCGAGGTTAAAGTTGATAATGGTTAACCGGAAAAAGTCAACACAGTAATATGAAATCGGGACGGAGGAAGTATTTAATATATCCAGCACTGGACAAGTCGTTGGAGAATGTTTCTTCCTATTGCACTCTCTTCGTCAATTCGAACTTTTATATGAGATGGAATTATAATATGATTTAAAACACGTACAAGTTGATGATGGGTGTCAGTAGATGATAATTTTAACTATGATGATTCAACGTGTTGTTAATCGCGACTTATTCATACGAGGACGTATTGACTAACATAAATCTGTTAGAATGATAATCCAGTAAACTACATATAATTTGAAGTATTGAAATGAATTATATTTATAATAGTCATGTCATAAGATGTACACGCACTAGTAAATCTTGTATCTTGGTGTCTTTGTTCTCCTAAATTACACTACTAGTTGATATTTCTATTGGAACAACACGATTTCACTACACCTGCTTAATTAAGTTGGTTTATAAGTTGACCCGGTGATAAGTAAATTAAGGGTTTATAATTATTGGTGGTTAGTAATGAGACCATCACGGTCACGTCTCATCCCTTTCATGACACGGGAGCGTTACAAATGACTATAGACTAGTATTCTATATATGTCTCGTAAGCCATGAGGTATGGTATAAATCGAGTTTCACAAATTCTCGAAAAAATATTATGAAATAACTTATTAAGGAATAGGGAATTTGTGAAACTCAATTTATACCATGCCTCATGGCTTACGAGACATATATAGAATACTAATCCTATAGTCATTTGTAACGCTCCCCGTGTCATGAAAGGGATGAGACGTGACCGTGATGGTCTCATTACGTAACCACCAATAATTACAAACCCTTAATTTACTTATCACTGGGTCTAACTTATTAACCAACTTAATTAAGCAGGTGCAGTGAAATCGTGTTGTTCCAATAAAAATATCAACTAGTAGTATAATTTACGAGTTATATATATATATATATA
>JAYMSP010004528.1:0-15951 GCA_036897095.1 Plantago elongata
GCAATAGCTTCAGCTGGCTTTATACAATTACAAGAAGCAGAGCATCCCCTGTCCTTTCTCGGATAAAATAAATTTTAATAAAGGAACTGTAAAAAGACCTTTCTGGAGAAACAGGGCAGCATGATTAGACAAATGAAGCCGCTTCATATACATACAGGGGAAGACAGCCCCGGCGACTGTACAGTGTGCTCGGGAAGACATACAACAATGACGCCAAACTTCTTCCAAATTGTAAGCTCAACATCCTCAGCACTAACCTAGGCAATTAAATCCTACATGTAGAGTTGCCAACTGAGAGAATTTAATGTAAGAAACAAGGAATTCAGTCTTTTAATCATGTTCCGCTGGCATCTGGAATATTATCCTTATCCTTTGAAAGACTTCGGATAGGAACATAAACATATCCTTTAGGCAGGCGCTGATTTTTCATGGATGCTTGGTCCGAAGTCATTATAAGCTCCTTTTCCAACGTCTCAATCTGCTGTAACAATTATCGCGAAGTCAAATATACAACAAATTGATTGTAGAATATACAACAAATGAAGTTGGGGTGATAGTAATCGACTGAAGTATGGAACATTACTTTCTGAAAGTTCTTTTATTCAGGCAATTGAAAATAATATCTCTTTCATTAAGTGAACAACTATACAAATTAGACTGTGCAAATCTATATAACTGAATAGAAGTGTTAGCTACTCTCTCTCTGTTTCCATTGAATTGTATGTGTTTGCTTTTGGATCAGTACTTTAGGTGGGTTTGTGGGAGTTTCAACATATATGTAGGACATTCTTGCATTAATTGTGAGTGGGTGAGTTATAAGCAGAGAAAATGGAGTGTTTTAATTGTGTTAATGGTGGTGCCTATTAATAAACAGATCAGTTCAACACCAAATACGGAAAAAAATACAATTGGCGGAAAGGACGAAAATGGAATACGTACACAATCCAACGGAACAGAAATCATTAATAAACATAAACGAAACAGCCTTCCAAGAAAACATTAGCAACTCTTTTGGGCACTCAAAGACAGTTTGTAAACATCCTGTTGTCATATTAGGTAGATACTGTTCCTGATACTGGGCCTCAGAAAATCTAGACATAACACTACCCGAAAACATAAAATCTGAATTACAACCAACTGAGTGTGAGTGACGAACCTTTTTAAACTTTGATCTTGATTCCACATCTTCCGAAGGATTTACTGGTGCAGCAGAGGGTCTCTGAATTTGCTTCCCAGAAAATGTCGTCCTTTCTGGAGGCTTAAGTTTGTAAAGGTTGTGGGGCGCGGAGCTGTCAACTGTTCTTTGGTCGTTATCCAGAGAGACACAAAGCTTAACTCGCCTTTTTCCGGCAACTGTGCTATCAATAGTTATGTCATCTGATCTTTGTCCTTGTTCACTGCCAGATTGCTGACTGCAACCTTTAATAGATGTTGTAGCAGACTCGGAGCTTACTTCAGGTTGATAAAAAGGATGACGGGCTAGCGCCGACAGAACCGAGTCCCGATTTGATGCAAGAATATCATGCGAACACAGGACCAATTCACGCTGCAAGATAAAAGAGGACGTATAAATGTAAAAGTGAATAGTATATTAGAGAAGTGCATGGAAGTCAGAGTGATCTTCCATTTAACAACATTAGGGATAGGGAGGAAGGACAGGAACAAGATTGTATCCGTCATAGGAGTCAGCACGAACTTACTTTTAGTTTCTCCCTTTTATAAATTCTTTCACATAGAAGGCGCAGTCTCTCCAATTCAACCTGTACAAGTCAGTGGAAGGACCAGATGTCAAATCTTCGCAAGTAAAAAAACAAGCTTAAGAAGATAATACAACAAAATGTAAGCAAACCATATAATTTCCACTGCTTACCCTGACTTGCTTGAGACTCTTGAACTCTTCAATTCCATGCTTCTGAGTATCAGCCTGAGTGAGCACACAATCAGTACCAAATTGCACAATCCAAACATAATGAAGAAAAGGCACAGATAAAAACCTTGGCTCTCTGTTCTGAGCTATGCTTTTCACAGTAAGCCTTGTGTTGCAACTTGCCACCACCAGTTCTCACAGTCATGTAGAAACCAGCACTTCTAGCACAAGTAGGATGAAATGTGCTCTGGCAGTGGCCATAACTACACTGTAAACGCAATCACATTGACAGATCATTAACAAAATATATTTAGGCGGTTACCTAAACCAGTAATCTCATAAATATTTACCTTAAGGCAGACACCTTGCTTACGATGGCATACAGAGCATGTGTCATTTCCCTTGTTTACAATTTCCTGGAAGAGCATCAACATTCTCAATGTATTGCAGAACACCAGAGAAGACCAAAATACTCGTCACAATATTATGAAAATACTCACTGTTCCTTCGATAGGATTCACCTGTCCACGTCTGTATTTTGACTCTAACACCCACTACATTGAAATTAAATTGGGAATGCATAAGCTCGGACAAATTTTTAAAAATAACCATCCCGAAAAACACAATGAGCAAAACAGACAGAAGTGTGTTTACTTCAGCACACAAGGCATGTATCCATTGACCATCCATAGACTTCCTAAAAGCACTTGCAGTTCCACCACATAGACCACATTCTGCAACAAAGTAAGGCTTCTCCAGCGAATTTGTTGCCAAGGATCCAGAACTCTGGGAGGACAACTCTTCGCACAACTCGCAATGCCATGGCCCTGTTGTGCTTTTCACACTACGATAGCAATCCAAGTGAACTGTGACCTGTGAAAATTCATAGGGTAAATATAATCATGCGGCTTTGGGATTTGCAGTCCTTGAGGTTTTACATAAAAGTTAAAAATTACATGTAAAATACCTTGCAACTCGAACAGACTAGAACTGGATTCAAAATTGTCTCTGAGCGAATGCATATCTCACAGATTCTGGGGCGGTCCTTTCGAACATTTGCAGGTATCTGGACAGAATCAGAGGTTCCATCTGATAACGGCCTTGATACAGTGGACCTAGAAATAGTGTTCTTCACTCTTGGATTAAGCTGAGAATTCACCCCAGATTTTACATTGTAATTGTTCGTCTTAATATCCTGAAGAAGCAGTGACATATATATGACAAACTATAAGTTTACTAAAAAAAAGCCACAGAAAACCGTAATAATCATAGATTGGTCCCAATATATAACCTCCAGGTTTGCCGACTCTTCTAAGGAGTCCTTCCTTGTAGATAGCCTAGAGGAAGCTGCAGCTGCAGCAGTAGCAGCAGCCAGGACAGCTTGAGCTTCCTTATGGCGACGCTCCTTTCTTCCCTTTTTTTTAGCTTCCCGAAGTTCATTATTATACTGACTGACTACTACATCATCTCATTTTTCTCTTCCTGAAGCCTCAATTTCGAAAGGAAGACTCCTTGCAACCTTGTTTATTAAATCATCTGATCACACAGTAACCACAGAGTATATATTCAGTACTGTAAGTCTGTAAGAAGCAATGGATGAACATTGGTAGATAACATTGGAAGGTATGTTTAGAGACCACCCTAGCCGCTTTCTCTGAAAGGCAGTGCAAAGAATTCTCTGCTGGTAATACATAAGTTCTCCCTCAACCTCATCACCGGGAGAAAATTTTAGAATATCAATATTTTCTCCTTTGGCCAATTGATTAAGATTCACTCCTTCGCATCTAGGAATCCAGTCACAAGAAGAGGTTTGAGTATTGTGATTGCTGCAACAGGGGCCTGAACTTGTAGATGCGTGTAGTTGTGAATCCTCCCGAACGCCTGCACAGTTCAGGTAATTAACCAAACCATCATTGAACATAAAATTAGAACAATTGAATGTAAATTACCAGCAGATGGGTGTAATTCAGTATCCCCAATCGAACAATTATTTTGCTGCGGCAACTCGAACGGATTTATATATGAAGGGGGCACAGGTTCTCCATTCCTAAACAAAAAGTCAGAAGTCAAAATATATAACAGCCAGATAAGGTGGCATGAGCTAAAAATAACGTGATAGAACAGCACAGTTGAATGAAAAGTTGCAACTAGAAATATTCGAAGGAATACTACTTCCTCCATATCCCGCTCCATGTTTCCAGTTTACTTTTGGGGAAAATAACATCACATTGCTTTTGAATAAAATAATGGTTGTGGGTTTGATATTTGATATATTGAGTTGTTGTTCCTTTCAATTAATACTAATTATATCCTCAAACATTTTGAATAAAATTTAAATATTATAGTTGAAGGAGAACTTGCCAAAAATCGGAACGGGGAATTTTGTTCAGGACGCCGAAAATGGCAAAATGGGACTGATGGGTCATGCGGAGGAAATAAAATATAGCCCATAAACAGAATATTAACACCTTACCCTAGAGAAGGTGAATATTCGGACAGCTGCTCAGATTGTTTACCATCATCAGATAAAAATCTTGAGAGCTCATCTGCAG
The DNA here is from genome assembly GCA_036897095.1 of Plantago elongata. NCBI lineage: Eukaryota > Viridiplantae > Streptophyta > Magnoliopsida > Lamiales > Plantaginaceae > Plantago > Plantago elongata. The sequence goes on from JAYMSP010004528.1 coordinate 4,420, forward strand.
CTACAAACAGGCAAGATAGTTAGACAAGTAATCGGAGCTCGTTAAGTGAGGTAACAACAATATCCTAACTTATACTTGTGAGATAACACATTAGATAGCAAATCACCAGCACAACCTTCACTTCTATGAGAATTGTTAGCTGAATCTAGTCTGTGCTGCTCGGGATCAATCGATATCTACACAGCAGACAGAAAAGGATCACGATTTAATTTATCAGTATAACCAGTTGGAAACAAATATTTGAAACAGGTATTTATACCAATCATTTACAAATCACAGACCATCAACATAATCAGCATATATCATATTCTTCCATCTAAATTTGAAAGAATAAGAACTTAAAATAACCAGAAGTTCAACATATCAAGCACTGAACCTAATATGTGGCTCATTTTAAGAACATCGGCATAAACGTGAGAGAATAAACAAGATTCACATCACTCTGGGAAGAAGGTTTTCAGTTCAATCAGTATAAAAGGCGACTAAAATCAGCTCACGAAGAGAGCAATTTATCACAAAGAATAGAAGACAACTGTTGTTTAAGCTTCACATACAATCTACTATATCTTAGAAGATAAATCGAGTGGAGAGAATACAATGGAATCGAAGAAACAGATTAAAAGATCAACACAGCGATCTCAAGTATGCTTTGTAGCAGCAGAAAAGAAACACGATCTACCTAGCTATGTTCAACCAGCAATCATACCAAAAAGGATACTTCAACGACAGGTCACACCTTAAAAATCATTAATGTACCTTTTCTCCAGACTGAGACAGACTCTCCGTGCATGCACCACTTGAATCCGCAACACCAGGACATGCATCATCTGCTGTTGTTTCTTTGTCGGATTTGCACTCAGTGTTAAATGACTCGGCATTTTTCACAATCACTGCATTGCCATTCATTCTTCTACAAACCGGAACAGCATTTGAGACATTAGATTCCTCCACTGAAACAGCACTGGCACTTTCAGCTACATCTGCCACAGGTTTTGAAACAGGGGGAGATCTGATTCTGACTTTTGCAGTTTTTGGTAAACTGGCAATGTGAGCATGAGTTTTCAACCATTTCAGAAGCTTTAACTGTATCTCAGGAACCATATGGTTATCCTGCACATCATTAGAATATGTAAGCCGTTGTGAAGGCAATGCAAACACATAACTGACGCAATTTAGTCAGAAGTCACAGGAAATAATATTAAATTCTTAATAATAATATAGTAAATATAGACAACAGAAAGATACGGCATAAGATATTACAGCAAGTATCATTCTCAGTGAATCCGGTGGTACGCCTGTCTCTGCCGCCACATCTTTCACATCAACTTTTCCCATATCAATCAACTGCATGGAAGCAGGAAGTATGATTCACAATGCAAAACAAATCTTAGCTTGTAGCTGAGAATTTACAGTACCTTCTTCAGTATCATCGTAAAATTGGGACTACTGCAAGCACTGGTATTTTCGTAGCCATTTGTATCTGTTGCATCCATATCAGCAGGTTGCAGTGCATCACCATTTTCTGAATGAGACTCAGAACTTGATCTACGATCTACTAAACTACCACCATAATCATCAATCATCTCATTGGGATCTACATCAAAAGTCTCAGCATGAAGCTCTAATTTATCACCATTGCCTAGGCTAACTCCCAACTCGTGAGATTTGGATATTGCTGCCACCGTCTGTTTTCCCTTACTATTACGAGATACAGAATCATCGGTTGTGGTTCCAACCTTTCGACTGCGCCTATCATACTGAATTCCTGAATGTTTAGAGCAGAATGCACGCAATTCAACCTGGAATATAGCAAAGAAGTAACATAAAAGTTCAACGCAAGAACTATTATACTTCTTGGATGCCATTTACAAATGAAGAGAAATATAACACACCTCATCACATCCGAGTTTTCCCCATATCTCCATTCTGTGTTTTGCCTCTCTCGCACAACTGGGATGGAACGATGTTCTACAAGATCCTAACAAAAACCAAAAAACTATTTAATTGGCAAAACATATATTTGAAAGATAAAAAAGATAAGCAAGAAAAAATGAAAGCGGATGTAGCAACGAACAAAGGACATAGGGACAATGTCATATACTCATATCTCTAACACTTCTTTTAGCTCCTAAAACAAAAGGGTCAAAAGGCAAGGGATACAATTCCTAAACATAATGACAAGACATGTTAGCACTGATCAATTGAAACAAACCATCGATTAACCTACGCTGAATGTCCACATAAGAAGCAGGTAGTACTCCCATCCATACCAAAACATGCAGGGTCACATTCCATTTTGGTTTGTCCTAATATTCAGGCTACTCCCCCTTGTACAATCATTCATTAGGTACTGTCTTACTGTAGTCCCTAAGTTAAAATCATTTTTCAATTGGTATACAGATCTTCATGCTCATTAACAAGTAAACAAGACAACTCATCGGAAATCAAATAGGTTTGAGCTTCTTTATAATCATTCCTAGAGCAGAGTGCAGATTGAAGCAAGCTGAAAATTTTCCTTCTCGACTGCGTATAGATATATCTGATAAATTTACAAAACAAAAAATTATCAGACCCACCATACCATTTATTGGCCATCTCCCAAACTCTAAGCATAAGGAAAACATGCAAGCCTGGTAAATTATTTGGAGGGCATTAGCTATAGCACTAAAAAATAAGAAAATCAAATCAAAAAAAAGGAACCTGGTCAAGATCCTCAACAAAATAGACTAACAGAACTTGCAGACCATCTGCCTGTGTACGTAGGCACTAATGCATATAAGAGATATCAGCACTTTAAGTACACATAGAAAAGTAGACCCAGGAACAGTAACCAAGCAGCACATTGACAATACATACATAGACACATAGTGTTCCATCATTGCCAGATAAAATATCAATCAACCTCAAAAGAATTAGTTAATTAATTATTTCATTATTATGATTCAACCATCTAAAGCAATTCTTGCATCCGAATTTAAGTATTTCATGATCCAACTTCACAAGTCCACTGATATTTAATATAGAACTTCTAACACAGGAAACACTGAGACAGTAAGGTAAACCAGCTACAAACTAGCTTATAAGTTGTCATTATCAAGTCTATAAATACAGTAGACATATTTTAGTTCGGGTTGGGTATGTCTTCAGTCAACAAGTAAAGAGTTTGACTTGCACTAAGGTCTAGACTACAAAAGAAAAGGAAAAAATAAAATGGTTGAGCTTCATGTAACACAATTAGTTAACACAATTCTACCAAATACTTCAGGATTTTTCTCATGGAAATCACATGCACGAGTTTTAACATGACAGTCTCTTAGAATATATAAGACACGGGATCTCAAATGTGAATTCCATATAAGGATATGAAAAAGTGAGTTAGAAATGATGAAACGTATATAATAGCCAAGTCATTGAGGCATAGCCTTGGTAGAGAAAAAAATACATATCAGTTATTGTCCTTGTAAATCGATAGATTTCGATTAATAATTACCAGAACATTGAAAGAAATGGGAGCTGGCCAGGTTAAATTATGATGGATAAGGAAGTGTGCAACAAACAGACAGGAATTAGATATTACATCAAGTTATGATAATGGCAATGCCTTCAACAACAAAAAAAACCTTCCGCAGTCACAAGCAGAAAGCTAAAACATTATTTAAGTAGAAGAGGCTTGCATTTGGACGGTACATGTAATTAGGTTAGCCAAATTTAATTCAGAGAAAGAAGTCTACAAGCATAACTGGATAAATATAATAAATCAAAATTGTATGGTCTTCGCTATGTATGTCCTTGCAGATTGCCCCATTGTCAAGGCAAGAAGAGAATTCCCAGAAATATAAGACTATCATTCAATTTTAGCATATCAAATAGAAGATCATATACATTCCCTATTTACTAAGTGTCCAATATAATTATGTAAGGAATACCCAAAGGGTTTCAAAGCAACACAACAATCTACTCTACTGCCATCCAACAACAAATGCACAGGGCTGTAACATTAAAAAAAGAAAAAGCGGCAAAACATACCATTACTGCAACGAACACAGGTACCCCATTTAACCTTGCATAGATAACAAATCAACTTTTTCCTTGCATCATTCAATTCCTCAGTTTTCATGACTGGCTCCATCGTCCTGGTATTCTCTATATAAACCTCAGGCATCCACTGACAACAAAATAAGTGGGCGAACTTCACGTCAGTCCTATTGTCCTCACTACTTGCTGCAACAGGCTTCAGTGCACCACCTGACATTGGACAAAGCAAGCATGGTCTCTCACTGCACAAACTTGCAGTGTTTTTACATTTGCACCAGGAACATAACCAAGAACTATCGACATCTTCTGCAACTCCATAACACCTTTGATGCACGACCATACCACATGAAGCACACTTGATCAGGCAATTCAACACATCACCCATATCACCATAACTACAATAATGACATGCAGAATCTAGACCTTCAGCAGGATACGCGACGAGTAACTTTTCCAAACCTGCATCGCTACCTAAAAGCTTCCGTTTCTTAGAGGGCCGCTCTGATGCCAAATATATCTTACTTCTTGATCCTAAAAGCCACTCCACACCACTAAAATATGCAAAATCTCTCTCACCGTCCTCTCCCTTAACTCCGTTACTTTCTTCTTTCACTTTCACTTCCAACTCCAGTAATGCTTCCCCAGCACCATCCACATCCATGGATGTAGGCTCAATTTCTTCTTGCATAACCACAACTTCTTTGAGCTCATCCTCTCCACTATCCCTCAGTTCCATCTCATTTCCCATGCACAAATTCTCATTCCGACTGTCAGGCTCCAATGCCCTATTATCATCACCAACCGAATTAACAACCAAACACTTCTCATTCCCTATAACCCTGACATCCGAACACCGCCCAAGCCTCTCCACATCATCCACAGTAACCTCCCTAAAGTACTCCTCAGTCTCAACCCACACACTCCTCGCACCGGGCTTGCCCGGCCCAGACGACTTCTTCTTATCCGAGCTAGCATGCACCTTCTTCTGCCGCTTCCTCCCATCCGAATGCCTCCCAAGCAAATGCAACACTCTACTTGGCAGCAAATTCACTCCCGCACACGAACCCCCACCGGCAACCTCCTCGGAATCATACGGAGAATGAAAAGCCAACGCCTTGAGAGCCTGAGTGTAGAAATCACGCTCAAATGTATCCGTCAGGGGCAGTTTCGTAATTTCTAACGTATCAGAGGGCTTTTCCGTAATTTCGTGACTGGAATTAGGGGATTCGATTTTCTCCCGGTCGGCGTTGTTTCTATCGCCGTCCATGACCTTCCTCCGCCGCTTGCATCTCCCGGTCATCAATTGCAGCGCCCAATTCCGGCGAATTCCATTTCATGAAAAAACCCTAACACGAGAACCGATTAAAAGCGGGTGAATTGGTTGGAATCGAAAGCAGGTGAGGAGCAGGTGAAGGAGAGACGAAGAGATTCGGAATTGCGATTGGGTGAAGTGCGTGAAATTAGGGATTGCGGCTAGGGTTAGGGTTCGTCTTAGTTTGGGGGTGAAAATGAAATTTGATGAGTAATTTGTTCTTTTTTGGGAATTTGGATCCGATTCTGAGTACGTGTTTTGTGGATTCTTTTCGCTACCTAGCTAGCTATCGACTCGACTCCACTCTATAGAGAGAGAGAGATTATATTGATTGATCTTTTTCAATGTGAGAGAGTCGTGTTATTTTTGCTATCTATATCTATTAATAATGCCAACTCATCTCATTTTATGCTACTTAACCATCACTCCACACGCGACTTTACCATCTTTTATCTTTATTTAGGGTGCGACTTATAGTATACTTCTTACTTTGCTTTGGGATGGTTTATTCAATTGATTTATCATATCATCTGCCGTAGTCGTTTGGTTTAATGCGGATTGTTCATATATGATCATGTGAATTTAGACGAAGACTTCTTTTCATTACGATGTTTGATCTTTATTGGAATGCACCTTGGAAGTCGCCATATGATGGCATCACCTAAATCAATTATAACGCTTCAATTAAGCCAAATTCCCCACGTGTATAAATTGGCGTAGTGGCCCGTAATAATAATGGGGACAATATTCTTGGATGATAGACTCACTTTTCACCAATATTATTGTTATATTGTACCAAAAATAGGTGAAGCACTGGGAGGCAAATGTGTATTACTTATCGCGCAATAGATGAATTGAGGCAAATCATTATTGAAGTAGATTGCTTCAATGTCGTGAAACAACTCCAACAATTGTTTTCCATCTCTTTATGTCATTGGAAATGCGACTGCAAATACAAAGTTTGTCATCTCCAACAATCATTATTGTACAAACTTTTGTTTGATGTGGTAGTTATACACATTGATATATATGATAATTTAATGAATTGAGATATCATTCATCATAAATGTGTAACAAGTTGTTTGATCTGGTGTGTGTTTACTTATTTAGAGTCCAAATCTAAGTGTTTAAAGTAGTTTTCAATCTGTTTCGTTTATATGTACGATAGTTTTGTAACAAAGGTTTCATATATAAGATCAACTCATATAGTATATATTGACTAAAATGCGTGTCGCAAGTACGTGACAAGTGTTATTTTACGATTTCCTACTTAACAATTTGTTTGAATTCATGTGAAATATATGTTTTATGTTAATCGTCCCACACTTTCTCTAGGTGACATGTTATGAAATTATTTTTAGTTTTGTGTGTTAATTGTGATATCTTCTTAGTAATGCTAACTGCTATGGATTTAGAAATGTTTAGTATGTAATGAATTAATTGTGAAGCAATGATGCTTATCGCTTCCTAATTATAATCTAATATGTTTTTATTTTCGTGAACTAATTAATTTGAACTATTTGTGGCTTTAAGAATTTATACCAAAATTGATGCATGTGCTTATGATGGTGTTACATAAATTGGCTATGGCTATGCGATTGGTGCGTATATTACAATCCTTTGTGACGAACCAACATGCTTTGTTATAATTACAACTTTATCATAGCACTTTATAATGATTAGAGCCTTCCTTGCGATCCCTTGAGCGACTCTTGAGCTTTGGACCCGCTCTATTGTACCCTTTCTTCGTGGTTACTCTCGATAGGCATGATGTCTCTCTCGAGCACCTCGATAATGCATCGTTGAACCCTTCCTTCTTGGTTTCTTTCGATAGGCTTGTTGCCTCTCTCGAGTACCTCTCGATCATGCCTCGTCGAACCCTTATAGGAAGTCGTAGAGACTTTGAGCGTAAGACATTCCCTTCTTGATAGTTCCTCCTGGCTCGAACTAAGACGGCTTAGGCTGCGAATTGGTCCTCGGATCAAATTTGGCTCATCAATTGTAATACCCAAAGGTAGGAAAGTATCATTAATTCTTACGATTATTGTACTCTTTTCATGAGAATTATCATGTTAACTGTGTAGAACATCATTTGATAACAACTACCACGACATGTTGTATGATAACAACATAATTGTGAAAATGGTGACACATGAAAAACTTTCAAATTCCCACAGACTCACCTTTTTCTAAACTGTCACTACAAGAAACCGCCAAATGGCGACGTATATTAGCGATAATATCCGTCATTTTCCAGCGATGAATTGCTTAATTTAGTGATAGAAATTTGTCATATTCGTCTTTAGAGACGGATAAGTCCATTATAAACAACCTATGCTGTAAAATTCGGCGGTTCGACCCAGGTTGTCACCGTTTAACCGCGACTCGGAGCATGAAACGGTCTAAAAACCCCTAAAACCCGAAAAAATCGCTACCGATAAAACCGGTGGCCTCGGTAAAAAATCGGTAAAAATCCTGGTTAAACCGGTTGGGAAAAGAAGAAGAAGAAGAAAGAACAGTGACCTAATTAACCAGCCAAAGCCGCCCCAATTTCCTTTATACTATATCTTTTTCGTTGATATTTGTTGCCCTGCTTCGTAATCCTCATCCTATCCAACTTCCGGTCACTTATAGATCGAGAGGAGGTGAAGAAAAGAAGCATTAGGTCACTGTTTTTTAGAGCAGGCATTAGCCCCGTATGCTTCTGTTGCTTACCTCATATCTCATTTTCGTTCCTCTGTTGCTTTGCTCCTTTATCCTCATAAGTACTAATGCTTCTTTGGAAATAAAAGAAGCATACGAGATTGACGCTGCGTTTGGTAGATAATTTTGTTGTCTTTAACAGGTATTAATAAACCATTCATGAATTATGAACCCGTTTGACGCGAAATATAACTGTCCATATTTAGGTTCGGAAATTCCGATCCCGAACCTAGCAGCGAATAATATCATAGCACGTGAAAACTGGCCAAGTGGTTAGCCGGCTATAATCTGAAAAACGATGGACGCTTCAAAAGTCAGTAAAGATTTTTTGTTGCTGAAGGTGAAGATTATGGCCACTTGCCATCATCTTTTTTCTAAATTTACTTTTCCTTTCTTTTATTTCTTTCTAATTTAATGTATAATTTTATTAACTTTATATGTAGTAAAACTAAATTATATAACCTACATATGCATAAGTATGTATTTTACTAAACTAACTATATTATATACTATATGTACAATATGTATATTTACTACGTATTCATCTATGTTATATTAATCTACTTTCTATATCATATATACTAAATAATTAAGCAATTAATGTTATTACATTATAGTTATACTACTTTAAGTTATAAGTCTATATAATTTTATATCTTATACTATATTAATTCTTATATATGTTATGTTATATTATTCATGTACCTTATATTTTTTGTACTATTTAATTAAGTAACATATTAAAGTAAATGTATAATACAAGCAACTAAGATATAAATATAGGTATAATATATAGTATATATTAAGGAACGTTTCTTTCGTTGGATGATATATTACATTTTCCTTTGTAATTGTTCGTTGAGACCATTACTTGTGCTCTTGACTCTAATTAATAATTTTTTTGACCATTTCAAAAAAAAAAAACTTAGATATAAATATATAGGTATAATGTATAATATATACTTAATTACTTTGTACTATATTACTTATTTGTGTATGCATCTTTTCGTACTAACTTATATCTTCTTTGTTTTTTTTTTAAACAGTTAAAGGGTGACTCGAAATCCCGACCTATTCGTTGGAGTTGAAGCGTCTTACCAATTGAGTTGCGATTCGTTATTATATGTTCTTTGTTTTGTTTCTCGTTTCCATTTCCTTTCTCTTTCTCTTTTGTTTTGTTTTGTTTTTCCATTTCTAATAACTAATCAATTATTTTCATATTCTTTCAAATATAATATAATATAATATAATGTAATATAAAAACATATTCTTATGTAGTATTATATGTAGTAATTTAATTTACACAAAAGTTTGAAAAGACTTGTATTAATAACAAATTGTTGTTCGTAAGTACATATGTACGTATAATATTTTTAATTTAATGTATATATATGAGTCCTACTTTTAATTTAATGTAATGTAATTGTTTTTATTTTTTATAGAATGTATCTTTAGATTTTTTTATTTAATATTATATAATTAATTAACAACATTAAAATAATACGAAATATGAAGTTTTAAAAGAAATAAGGAAAAATAATGTAGTTTTAAAAGAAATAAAAAAATGAAAGAGAAAGTTGTCAAATGACCAGACAAAAGTCCAATAATATTCTGGACAAAATACAAACAAGCCCCGAACTTTTTTTGTTATCAAATTAAATTTGTGGCCCAATTCAAAGGTGTCACAATCAATGAACAGTTAAATGATACCCATTAATTGAAAATTCTGAAACAAACGCATGAAGCGATTTTTGTCCATATTACGCCATGAATAGTGGAATAAGAACACTCTCTCCAGTTATATGGCCCAAAACAAATAAGCATTGTCAACGGGTTATAATTTAGCCATTTGAAAAATGACCACTTTTTAGGTTCGGAGTGCCTATAGCTTTGCTTGCTATAATTTAAGTGTCTATCCAAATGCAACCTAACGAAGAAAAAAAGAGAAGAGAATGAGCAAGAGATGCAAGGTAGAGAGAGACTAGGGGACTGGTTGAGATAGAATTTGAGGGGTCTTTTTCAATTAAAATTGGATTTTTTTTATAAAATATTCGATTTAAGTGGGAAAATGACCGCTTCAGCGGTATGACAAACAACCTCTAGGTGTTAACACCTGATATATGATGTTGCAATTTACAAATTAATTTGGATTTTAATAAAATGCAGACTATTTCTTTAGAAAAGTTAATTGGGATGCCTAAGTTAATTATTAGTGCAGTTCAAAATGAAATCAATACATTACACTCCATTTTTACATGTATCTTTTAAAATTATTTTTATATCATACTATAATATCTATAATATTATAATTATTTCTAAAATAATTTTAGAACGTTGACCCGAGTCGATCCGGTTAAACCTCTTTCAGTAGGTATGTCCGGTCGATTGCAAAATTCGAGTTTCAAAACATAGTAAACAACGATATTATTTACCTTCATATACTTCTTGCATTATTTGTAAGTAGATTCTACAACACACGTTATAACGTTACAATGTATAATACACATACTGAATACTGAATCGAATGCAATTGAGGTATATTAAAAACGTATGAGTCAGGACACATACTCTACCTTTCTCAGACCAATAGCATATTTACTAGGTCCTAAGTGTTGGATGGGTGTGAGGGGTTCCATTAAATAGTTTTTTGGTGTTTGTTACTTGTTAAGATCTTGTAGAACATCGTTCCTGTTAGACTATGTAATTGTATTAGTTTCCTGATTAGATTAGTATTTTATATTATAGAACTCTAGTTAGATTAGTTTCCTGATTAGATTAGTCTTCAGATTATAGCTTATTGTACTTGTATATATACCCCCTTCTAATTCTATAAATAGACAGGGAAAATAGTTTTTTCATGGTATCAGAGCCATGTAAGTCTCTAACGAGCATTGGTCCTGTCTCTCATCTTTTTACTCAATGCAATAAATTTGATTGACCTTATTTCTTTTCTCCTTTTTCTTCTTATTTATTTTCTCCTTATCTCTCAACCTCTAATCTTTTATCCCTTTTCTCCTCATCTCTTTTCTCACTTTTCTCCTTATTTTTGTTCTCCTTATCTCTCAACCTCTAATCTTTTCTCCCTTTTCTCCTCATCTCTTTTCTCCCTTATCTCTCAACCTCTAATCTTTTCTCCCTTTTCTCCCTTATCTCTCAAGCTCTAATCTTTTCTCTTCTTTTTCAAAGTCGATTCAACTGAATTGATTTTCTTTTCTGATCAAACAACCCACTGTTGTTGATCCCCACCCATGTTCGAACAATTTTCTTTAATCTGTCGAACTTCTACTTTGATCGAACAACCCACTGTTGTCGATCCCCCTCTCATGTTTGAACAATTTTCTTTAATTTGTCGAACTTTCTTCTATCCTCCTGCAATTGCTCGCAATCGTCGTTCTCCTGTCCAATGATCGCCCCAGCCTGTTCGATCTTCATCGACCGCCTCTGCAATTGCTCGCGATCGTCGATCGCCCTATTGTCCGACG
>JAYMSP010004529.1:0-15946 GCA_036897095.1 Plantago elongata
GACTGATAGAGTGCTGAGTGACGAGTGAGAGGAGATCGATTGATTGCTAGGGTTTTTCGTAGTTGGAATGAGATTCCCTTTACTCTTTCCGCCCGCCTCCCTATATAGACCATCCAACCGTTGGCGTCCGTACCCACCTCTCCTATCTTTCGGATCTGGAGTCATTTAATGGGCTGACTCAGTCTAGTTGGTTGCTTACTGACTGACTGAGTTGGTCGTGCGACGTGGGTCGGTCAATCCGTTAGGCTAAAATGGTTGGCCTTGCGAATTAGGTCGGATGAATCTCAAGTCCGTTGAATTCGTTTTTGGTAGATTGGTGTATGTCGGATTCGCCAAGCGTGTTAGCTCGCACGTCCGTCAGACTCGCCAAGCGTGTTGGCTCGTATGTATGTCGGACTCACCAAGCGTGTTAGCTCGCACGTCCGTTAGACTCGCCAAGCGTGTTGGCTCGTTTGTATGTCAGACTCACCAAGCGTGTTGGCTCGCACGTCCGTCAGACTCGCCAAGCGTGTTGGCTCGTATGTATGTCGGACTCGCCAAGCGTGTTGGCTCGCACGTCCGTCGGACTCGCCAAGTGTATTGGCTCGTATGTATGTCGGACTCACCAAGCGTGTTAGCTCGCACGTCCGTCAGACCCACCAAGCGTATTGGCTAGTGTGTCTGTCCGCTAGGAGGTAGGGAGGTCCGACCCGCGTGTGAGGTTGAGACGAACTCATTTGAAGATCATGGATCGGGTCGGGACCTTGATGGACCAATTTGCCAGTCTTGCTGAAAGAGCGAATTTTGGCCATTACAATTACTAATTATTACTCCCTCTATCCCAGTTTCATCTTCATGTATTTCATTTTAATCCATCCCAACTTCATATACTATATTTCTTACTTACACACAATTACGCTTACTTTATACTCTATATTTTTTATTTTATTCACTATTTGTCATACTCTATCACTCCCTTTTTCTAGTTTATTACCATCCCTCCTACTTGATGGGCTAATTTGTCGACTTAATTGATAAAGAGTGAATATTGACCAACACGAGATCAAATTACTCTAACATAAGAACGAGTAACTACTTTTTAGATAAATTAATTTTAATTAATATAGATATTATAATTTAATTTGGCGAAGGCGCAGTAATTGCTTTATAAACACAAGTACATATTCATAATATTACTTTCCCGTTTTGCTGGCCCAGACACATGGTGTAAAATAAAAGTGTATAAATTTAATAGAAGAGATGGTGATAAAGTAGGAAATAGAGTGAATAATGTATGATAAATAGTCAATAAAATATAGGGGAGAGATAATGTATGAATTGGGATGAATCAAAATGAAATATATGAAGATGGAACTGGATTAGATGAAATAATAATTAGTAATCATTTAATTAATAACAATTTTAATAATTACTTATACTTTTTAAATAAAGTTAAGAATTGAGATTATAAGAAAACCTAATTTATAGAGTTTTTTTTATGATATTTATAGAGTTTAATAATTGATTAATAATTAAGCATGAAAATTAGTAATACTAATCATACTATTACGAATTTAATGATATTCTCATTTATTTGAAATTTATAAGATTTAAAATAGAAAATGTGCATTATTTTAATATAAAAGAGTCGTGACTCGTAAATGTAAAAATTTATGATATCAACAACAACAATTATAGTGTAAATAATGAATATTGCTGAAAAATCACAAGTATGTACCTAATAAATCATTAACTTAATTGGTTGGCTCTTTATTACTCTTTTTTAAGAGGTCAGGGGTTCAAAATTCAAAAGTCTCAATTTTATTCGAATTTATGAAATTGATCAAAACCGAATTGGTCTGGTTGTAACTCGGCCTGTTCAATTATTTCAGCCCAAACTTGATATTGGCCAAACCCGGTTTCCTTGGCCCGACCCATATTGGTTAGTGGTAATGAATTTTATTTGAATTGATGGTCTAGATTGAGTCATACTAATTTAAATGGTTGAGATTAAAAGTACAACGATATATAACGTTAGATCAAATACAACCTTATCTAACTACAGGAAATTCCATTTGAGAAAATTATAGCACCAAATAAGGTTGTATTATAACTAATATCAAATAGGGTTGTACTTTAAATCTGAGCCGCTCAAATTAGTACAATTTAATTCTAACCACAAAATCAAATATAATTGATTTCTAAATAGAAATAAGTGAGATTGAGTCATACTAATATATAACGTTAGATCAAGTACAACCTTATCTAACTCTAAGAAATTCCATTTGAGAAAATTATAGCACCAATAAGATTGTATTATAACTAATATCAAATAGGGTTGTAATTTAAATCTTAAATTTGAGCCACTCAAATTAGTACAATTTAATTCTAACCACAAAATCAAATACAATTGATTTCTGGATAGAAATAAGTGAAAACACTGTCTTTTGTTATCAGGCTTCCGTCTGCTCTGCGTTCGTTCTTCATCGTCTTTCTTCTTCTTCTTTTCGTAGCAAGTAAAGTTGTACAAGATAATTCTATTGAATTTGTTTAAAGCGGGTATAATTCTCTAGTCTAATCCTCTGATTCTAGCTTCCTAAGACGATGATTTGGATCTTCAAATTTTTCAGTCTAGAACTTGTGACTTCAAAGTCGAACGAACATCGATGCGAGGGCTTTTTGGCTTGATCTCGGATCGAACTAACGAAATTGTAGATGTTTAGGGCGAGCGATGGCGATCTTCTTGAAGACTTGATGAACTCTTCGAAGAATGCTTCTTAATCGTCGAAGAACTTGGCTTTGATCTTGTTTGGTGCTGGTTGATCGTCTAGAAACGTTTCTTCAGTGGACAGGGGCTTCTTCTTGGATCAAACGGCGACTACTTCTTGATTTCCAGACGAACTGCTTGAAGACTTGATCGGACTTCGAGGCGGATCCCTCTGGTATGCTGATCTTACTAAGAGGGGCAAAAAGAAAAAATGGAAGCCCGAGATTCTCCGATTTTATCGAGATTCGTCTCCTAGGTATTTCATGGTAATAGTGAGTCGACGGTCGATACTTTCGAAAACATCAAACAGAATATCTGGTTTTGGCTAAATAGCAGTTTGATGCTTAGATGCTCTTTCAATTCTGGTGACCGAAAGAATTTCCCACTGAACACTTTGAAGAATGCGGCAAGTAGATAGGAGAATCGGAAAGCTTCAGGTTTGATGCTATGGAGTGGCTAGTGGAGCAGTAGAGACTTTGCTCTCCCTGATTATTGGTTTGATGTTGATGCTTAGAGGATATTACTTAGATAGTCAGGTTGTATGTAACTGTTAGCACTGTTGGTGCTCCTGCTGAAGCAATAAAATTTAAATGTTTCAAAAAAAAAAAAAATGCACGTTACATAGTTTGCTGTATTGCTATTAATTGAACTTGTCAGACTTCTTGAAAGTAGCTTGCTGATAAGGAAATATTATAAATGTTTATGATTGAGTTTCTTCCAAGTTGAGATTTTCAACCATATGTAGTTGCAAGTTTAGACTCTAGCATGTTGAATCGTATTCAACTTGGACCTGTTTTGTTTTTTCAAGAAGGCCAGTAAAATGGCAGTGCCTTCAGTTAACATTTTCTGTAGTATAATAAAGCTTTGTTATTTCCTTTTTGATGCGCTAGTCTGCAGTTTAACCGATCTGGTTGTACTGTTACTGCCATAAAATTAAGCCCCGATTCGAAGGAGTGTAACAATAGCAAGTATGTGGTAAGAGCAGATTTCTCATTCCATGAACTGCAAAGAAAATGCATATATACTAACAGTAAACACCAACAATATCAAGACCTGTTCGCTGAGAATTTGCAGAAGGCCTTTTTAAAATTTTGTGCTTAATTAGGCCAGAAGAGAACAATGGCTAACCCAGGCGCTCTACTCGAATTTTGATCTGCACTGCTATTTAAGATTCAGAGAATGTTCAATTCGGTACTACATTATATCCAATACATAAAGCTTTAATTTGTCCAGGATATAGATTATCGAATAACACTCCAAATACTAGGCCGTTCTATCACATAGCTCACAGGTCTCCAACACTCAAACCTGCAACAAAACATTAATATCAGAAATTATTTATAGAAGCCATTATAAAAGTCACAGGAAAATATCATTGTTTATGATAATTCAGTTCCCTAGCAAAATGCAAGTTAAAAAGCTTGGGTCACATGCCAAAAGTTGTCCTGATTTAGTGACACAAAATAAGGAACAAGTTAAGGCCCAAAATATAATAACCTCAAATGAGTTAAGCATCCAAGATCACTGCTTCCTTAATAAGCAGTAGTACAATATATTGAAGTCTTTTAGAAGTTAATCTCAAATGACTATCTCTGGCGGGCTGACAGTATATAATAGGTTTGGCGGCATGGGGAAACCATGATCAGATCCATTTTACAAGTTAAAAGAGAACACAAGAATCGAGCTATGAAAATTTACGAGTTATACTACTTCTAGGAACATGAAAAAATGGAGAGGGCATACCTCTGTGCCATACAGTGACAGAATCTGCAAGACTCATTGTTCGACTCTGGCAAGCAGAAACACAGGAAACAAGATATGAAGTTGTAAGGGCAGCCATAGTGAAGTCAAACGCGCCATTTCCAAGGCCTTTCTTGATCAATCCAGTAATCCCATACAATTCTTTGGGGCTGCTTAGCAATGCAAAGGTAAAGCAAACGAAGGTAAAACATTCGATAAGACAAACAATAGCAATGCAAAATCAAAATGAAACTCTTAAAATCGTATAGAAGAGCAGAAAAAAAAAACTCAAAACTTACCATCGCTTTGGTTTGAAGCAGAGAAGAATGTGAACAACTGAAAGAAATCGAAAGGAGACGAATCTCGATAAAATCGGAGAATCTCGGGCTTTTGATTTTTCTGTTTTCCCTCCTAGTAAGATGAGCAGACCAGAGGAAGTAGAAAACCATCGTAGGAGAAGAATTTGAAGGCGGAGAACGGAGGTGCAGGTAGAAGAAGCGAATAGAATAAGAACGAAACAATGCAGATCAGAAGAAAGAGGCGAGAGAAAAAGCGTGTTCCAATTCTTTCTAATTGGAAACCTATTGTATATAATCCTGTGATCAGCTTTGAATTGTACTAAAATGAATTGCTCAGATTTAAAGTACGAATATATGTAATATTAGTTTCAGTACAACTACATATAACGCTAGAATTTCCCCTTCATTTGGACATAAACATTGTTTAAATTAAGTTAATAAAACCATGATAATATGAATGTTATACACCACCATATTAGATAGTCTATTCTCATTTAAGTATCAGTTGACCTGACCAAATTATATGTTCAGTTTAAATAAATAAATTCTTAATTTTAGAACTATTTAGTTTAACTCACTGTTTATCTAAATAGTAAATATAAACTAACTAATATTTAAAATTTTCAACAATTATAAAAAATAAATAAAAATTAAAACAAAATGTTTAAACATAAAAAAATTACAAAAAAATAAATAACATAAATTATTTAAAAATAAAAACAGTAATGGAAAATCATTGAAAATTGAAAATGATTTTAAAATAAAAAATTACGAAAAATAGAAAAACATAAATGTAATTAAATAATGAAAATAAATTTAAATACAAGCAAATATGAAAAACAATATTAATTAATCCATCTCGACTTCATCTTCCGACGGGGTCGAGCAAAAATTTAAGAGAAACGTAATAGAGTAGGAGAGAGTATAATAAAGTAGAAAAAAAGTGAATAAAATATATGAAAAATAGTGACTAAAGTAGAAGAAATCGTATATAAAGTAGGAAAATGAATTTCATATAAGGGATTGGAAGATAAAGTTGGGATAGACCAAAATGAAATACGAAAAGATGAAGTTGGAACGGTGAGAATAATTTTTAGTGGAAATGTATCATAAAGTTGGAACGGAGACAATAATTTTTAGTGGGAATGTATGAAAATTTGGTAAAAGTTATATAAGGGTATGGTTTTTAAAATTATTAATTGGTTGTCCTCCCTTCCTACATGAGGAGTTTTTAATTTTTAGTGGTAAAATATTTAATTTTGTGTAGGTTAAAATAATTAAATATTTAAAGTTTGGTGAAACAATCAAAATTGACAAATGTATGTAATGGACAAAGGTAGTATTGTATGTAATTTTATGATACGGTTAAAAATAATAAATGTATGAAATTATATAGAATGTATTGAGTACGGTATTGTTTGTTTGAGAATCACAAATAGAGATATTGTTTGTTTGAGAATTATAAATTTTTTGGAGCTTTCTCCCGCTCGTATGTTACAGTTAGACCAGCTGCAGCGGTGACGGCTATGTGATGCGTCACTGGTCATCTAACATGATACGTAACGAGATTTTACAGCATTAGTGACACGTCATGGAACAATCACTTCGACTTAAATCTTTTTTATTCTTTTAATAAAATCTTTCTTAATACATTATAAAAGTGTTTAGAAGGTGAATTAATAAAAAATTATATCTAAAATTCATTTATAATTTTAAATTTATTTAAAATAGATTAATGAGTTCAA
Source organism: Plantago elongata (assembly GCA_036897095.1). Lineage (NCBI taxonomy): Eukaryota > Viridiplantae > Streptophyta > Magnoliopsida > Lamiales > Plantaginaceae > Plantago > Plantago elongata. Next base: position 6,531 of record JAYMSP010004529.1, read on the forward strand.
GATGAAATGATCCAAATATAGTCAAGGGTGGTATTGGTATCTATATATAGATTTCAAAAAGACGAAGTCGTTGATGATTTTTGTTTGTTTTTCGTATTTTTAGTTTTCGAGTTATTCACATTTGAGATTGAACAAAATTAAAAAAATTAAATAAAAAAACATAAAGGAGTGTATAAGTGGCAGCCAATCGGCTGCTGCCACCATGCTATCCCCGTCACCATGTGGCGGGGGAGTAGTCTGGCGCGTTAGATGGAGCTGCGTTGCAGCTCCACTGACGCGTCAGACGTGTATGACGAGTTGTGCAACTCATATTAGTCATTTGATTTTATCTAAACAGATTGTTGTCCAATACCAAAAATGTTTTAAGTTGAAATTTTAAAGTAGTTTTTTTAGTATTTTATTACGAATTATGCTACAACTTATTTGAAAGGAATCGTGAGAAGTAGAGAAGCACTGCTTCTAACTGCTTTAAGTAGTAACTTTTTTCTATTAAAAAATTAATTAAGTTAATTTTTACAAACACTAATTTTATAATTTTAAGTTGTTTTCTTTATGATATACCATTAAACACTAATAACTTTTGATTAAAATTAATTTTAATCATATTTTAATAAAATAAGTTAAAAAAGCACTCATATAAACACTTGCAAACACACACTCAATATGGGCACTTGAAGTTTCACTAGTACTCTAGTAGGCAAATTCACATGCCCACATTTATTCTAAAATTTGTAGTCACCAAATGAGTAGACGAAAAAAGCTTCACGACAACTGTATCCTAAATTAAAAACTCCATACCAGATTTATAGTCTTGGATCACATGCTAATACATTATAACAAATTAGATTTCTCAAGTTCCAAACAGGTTCACAAGCATACTCAAGTCACGAAGATGACATCTTGATTCAACCCCTAAAGTCTTGGAATATACATGAGCTCCAAGTAGCAAGAGATTTCTATCAGAAAGTTCATACTCTGATTTTACCAGCTATTTTAAACTGCTTTGGCAGTTTCTCGAACCACAGCAAGCTTTGCGAGTAGACCACACATCTGAAGATATGAACCAACTCCGTCACAAATCCTCATGTGGGCAAATCCAGTTTCCTGTATAAGCATCAAAACAATAGCCAGGTTAGCTGATTGGATACAAGAGTAGAAGCTGTTTTGTACTAAGGGACAAACCTTCATAAATTCCAGCTTTAGATACTCAGCCATGTCGTAATTTTTTATTATACGGAAAAGGGTAGTGATTATGTCAGTAGGCGAATAGCCAAGGTCATATAGCTGCTTCATCCCTGTACAAGCATCATCAAATTTTCCCTCCAGCACTTGGCGTACCATGTTCTTCACATGCAAGGGATGTGGCTGATCACAAACCTGGGACACAACTAGGAATTTTAGCACACAATGCAGCAGTAATGTTATAAGATCACAATTAAAGGTGCTGATCTACAATTGTATTGACCTTGAAAACATTTTCTTGACTGACAAACCCAAATCCACTGTTGGTGGCCTGCAAGTTATTTAAAGCTTGCCTCATATCACCATCAGCAGTGAAAATTATCGCTTCAAGACCTTCTGGGGCATAAGGTACCTACCAATACAAAGACGGTGAAACATTGTTTGAGATTATTGCCTTATAGGAACTTAGGAAGCAACCTGACTTCTCAGAGCTGAGCAAAGATCCAGAAAGATGGCAGCCAAAGAAGAATTAAGAAGTATCTGCAATTATAGCTATATCCCTTAAGTATGTTACCGGAGAAGCTGCAAAACGATTTATTTTGTTTCGGAAAAGAATTGATATCTTTAAACATCTTGATTTTTGGGCGCTCATATGAACTCAAATAAATGTGGTTAAGGAAAGAGATCAATAGGAATCAAAGGCTGCAAATAAATGTCAATGGGACATGGCATAAGATTACTATAATGATGCATTGAAAACCAATCATCCTAAGAACAAAGAGAAAGCACGATAGTATGAAACATCACTGTTACTTATGCACATCTCCAGACCATGGATACCTTTTCAGCTTCAATCACCACCATGAGACGTCCAAGTATCTCTTGATCAGACAATCTAGCAAAACGGACAAGGGCACATCGACTCTGGATTGGCTCAATAATCTTTGAGGAAGTGTTACAAGCGAGCCCAAATCGCGTGGAGTTTGAGTAGATTTCCATTGTCCTCCTCAAGGCTTGTTGTGCTCCAGATGTCATGCTACGTTGCACATCCAATGTGATCAAAACACAAAAAGATAGTATATGTTAACATAAACTAGCACTACAAACCTGAAGTGTAAAAACCTCATGCTTTAAGTAAATTAGCACGTCAGATATCTAGATCTAGAGTAGGAAAAACAATTTGTGCTTCTCTTAATAGTAAATTCACTCATCTAAATGAAGGAAAAATAAATAAACAAGCAGTGAGGGAGAGGGAGAGCACTGACCTATCAGCTTCATCCAAAATTACAATTTTGTGCCTTCCAGGGGGTAACGTAACTTTCTTCTGTGCAAACATCTTTATTTTATTTCTCACAATGTCAATCCCTCTGAACAAGAATTGATGAACTCATGAAAAGGGGAAAAATGGCAGAAAACTCTGAACAAGAACAAAACGGAGAATGCAAAAATGCCATTGTGAATAAAATACTACACATGACACACCTATCATCAGATGCATTCAGCTCCAACACCGCCTCCTTATAGTTTGGTCCTAGAAGTTCATGAGCAAGTGCCAGTATGCTAGTAGTCTTCCCAGTTCCAGGAGGTCCCTGCAAAAACATACAACAATGTTCAAGCTAAGCATTTAAAAATCATATGTTCAAGTTACAATTTCCATACTTAAGGTCTAAAACAAAGTCAGATATATAATCTCTTAAAACTCAATTACATATCAGTCATGCCTATTGAATCCGATAAACGAGTATAGTCATGTCTTAAAGTTCAGAATCATAAACCACAGCACCATCAGAATCAATGATTAACTAACTCGACTCTACCATTGGATAAGTCTAAATTTACTACCACAATAAGTTATGCAGTAGCAATAGTACTGGAGCAGCCTATAACATTACCAATTCCCAACTGGAAGCTGAAAACTGTACAGAAACGGAATTCAGTCTATACAGTTCAAACCAAAAATGTACACAATCACCCAAGCATAAAGCACAATCTAAACGAAATCTGTAACAAATTACAACCCTAACCTAACAAATTTAGCTTCACAACAAATTTGTACGAGGCATTTCAACAAACACCTAGTATGCAATCACAGTAGGAGCAAAAATCAAAAATCAAAAAGCAGAAAGTGAGAGAAGTGGGGAATAAGTGTATTTCATACGGTCAAGATGAGGTTAGGCATATTGCCGTCGACAGCGATGACTTGGAGGCGAGTGACGGCGTCTTGATTTCCGACGATATCCACCACCCTCGACGGCCGATACTTCTCCACCCAAGGGATCTCCGGTCCTACAGCTGCCGATGATGATGAAGAAGCCGCCATCTGTTGCGTAGTTTCTCTCTCTAAGCTATGGATTAGGAGTGGAAGTTGAAACCCTTGTGCGTTTTGCTGCTCGGAGAAAGGCGGGAGATTTTCTGCCTAGTTTTACGGTTTACCTAATTTGTATCGCTACCTTAAATTACCACCGATAAATGTCCAATTACTATAGAAGTATCGGTCAGAGGCCGTTTGGTTTGGAGTGTTTTGTACTGGAATTTCGAAAATACCACATGAAATACCATGTTTGAATATATGAATTTGAAATACCACAACTGGCAAAAGATCCACACTTATCAAATACTAAACTTTCTGACCTGCATAATTTGTACTGCGAAATACCTTTTAGAATGGCATTTCTAGCATGAGTTACTGGAAAATGGTATTTGATAGGACTAAAATACTTCTTCTAATTAATTATAAATTTGACTCTGAACAATCAATAAAAACTAGAAAAGAGGATCAAAATTATCCTACTAACAAAAAATAATCACGCAAATCGAATTCTTCACCATTTCTTCTTCACTTGTTTCTCCTTCACTTCTAGAAAAATTGTTCGATTGCTTCACTATTTATTCTTGAACAAGATTTCTTCTTTATTCGTGAATTGATTGTTATTGTGTTTAGTTTAATTTAATTAATCTGCTTTTTTCTTTCCAGCACCATGGATTTTCATTCTGGTGCAGCTCGTTCATCTGTAACATCTTGATTTTTTATGACTTGAATTCTTGTCACTTCCTACGTACTGCTTCATTTGGTTGAAGTTTTAACCTTACAGGACATATATTAATTCATGTACTCCATAGTCACGTGTAGGCCATATAGTTAAGCATATTTTATGTTCTTTGATGAAGTATGTTGCATAATTGCATGTGAGATTAATCAAGGGCGGAGCTGTTTAGTAGTTACCTAGGAGTCTAGGACACTATCCTCCATCTATTAAAAGAAAAATTATTGTATCTTTTCAAATAATCAGACATTTCACATTACTCATTTCAACGTGAAATACTAATTTTCTTTCTTGTAATGTATAAATATATCTATTTTTTAATAAAAATGACAATATTTATATGTTATTTTTATTATATCTTGTATATGATTAAATTTTTTTATCTCTTCAGTAATATATTTACTGAATGTATAATTGCCCTAGTCAATTATTAATTTTGGCCCTGAGCTTAATGTGAAAAAGAATCAGAATAAATGTCTATAACTTGTTTCGCTATAATCTTCTTATCCGTGAATTAATAATAATGAGATAAAAATGAATCTATTTGTGATTCTACGGTCTGCATAGTGCCATTGAACTTGTTTTTTTTTTCTTTTCTATAGAATATTAGGTTAAAATGGACTCTTTCATGAACACTTTTTTATTTAAATAGTATAAATTATATTTATATTGTGATAAGATTTTATTTAAATTGTATTCATTTTCATTAAGAAATATAACGGACGGATATATCGTATATAATGCATCACGAGAAAATTTTAAAAAAATATTATTTGTACCAAACATGAAATTTCAATTCTAATTATCATGTATGCTAAATGATACCAAACATGATATTTATACTCAAATACTATTTAAATTACCATAATTCTTTTTGGGCCTATATACCATGTACTTGTGAAGAGTAAATAACATATTCAAACCAAATGGTTTAGGGTGTGATTGGTAGGGAGGCTTGTGTGTTTTGAGTCAACCATAAGTTAACAAATGTATTTTGGTTCTAGTTCAAAATACATGCATTTTGACCAAATTTTACATTGCTTGGTACACTAATTGTGTTTCTAAAACGGAGCTTCACTCAGAAACCCTTCGCTTGGTACCATTTCGCCATTTTGTGTCTGTGTGTCAAATTAAGTCCCAAATGTAAAATGACTAATAAATCATTACTTTTACATGACAATTTTGCATTGTTTGGTAGGATTGGGTTCGTGCATCCTCCATTTGTTAAAACTACTTTTTAAAATCCCTCCATTAATTAAATTTGGTCATCCTCAAGTATATTTTCAACATTTACATTCATTATCTATTTCTAGGCTTAGTAAATTATGTACTATTGGAATTTGAGTTTATTTTGTTTACTTTCTTGGTTAAATTACCAACAAATAGAGAAACCCACTGTTTCCTTGTACAAGCATTGATTTCAAGTTGTTGTAAAGAATTACATAGCTAATTTATATATAATAATAAACTAGGATTAATTGAAAAAATAGATGTTTCATAGTCATCCATTTAAATCGAATACCTGAACAATATTTTGGAAATATAAGTTTGTTTCAAATCTCAAATTAATAACTAGTGTGATTTGCTAATATTAAATAGCACCCCATTTGCCTAACCATGATTGAAAGTACACGATTGATCTACTTAATGACTACATAAAATATGAATTTTTATGTTTTTCAACGGGTGATTTTGTAGCACCGTGTTGCTATTTCTACCACGGATTAGTCAACAAAACCCGAGTAAACTTAATTTTGCTAAACTAGAAAACAAAATACGATAATTGGGGGTGATATGATTTAACAGAGAATGGAAGAACCTCCATCAATGTTCTTTCTTGAACTTGGGCAGCAACCTTACAAACAATCCCTTAGTTGTCTTGCATGTTCCATTGACTTTGGATGTGGTTTGATTCTCACCGAAAGATGAACCTATTCCCAACCCTTCATCTTTTGTCTCTGTTGTAGATTGTGCACCGAAACCTTTTGTGAGAGATTAAAATTGGACACATCATGTTTGAAAATGAGTAGTAGTGAATGTTAGCTCCATGGGCTCTTCACCCGACTCACTTTTGTACTCTTCGAGACACAATACGAAATCTTCCTCCTTCATAAGTTGATATTATTCGTAGAAAAGTTTTTCCATTTGGTAGAAAAGGCTCTCACCTTCTTGATAGTACCAAATAAATCGAGGATCATCTATCGAAACATTAAGACAATGGTTAGAAAAATCTTTCATTCACATGTGTTTAACATACTTTTGTAAAGAATATTTGTAAATTAAGTAAGATCACATTTAAAGCTAAACACCATTCTTCATAGGTAGCCACGAACCTGGAGTTCTCTCTATTGAACGTAAGTGTGGTATAACTCGAACCTTTGATGTAGCATTTCGATAGCCTTCATGATTTGCTCCGTTGAGAATCTGGAGTGGAAGAAATTCAAGAACCACTTCCTCATGTAATTCCACAATAATTAAATCAACAAGAAAATCTAAAGATTAAATTTGCTTCAAAAGTCATGAACATCCATGACTGATATAAAAATTGTAGTGCAAATAAGTAATTCCAACCTAATATATTGTACTATCAAAATAAATTAAATGATTAAATTCTAATTTATAATAATTTCACTATTTTACACACACACACACACACACACACATGTATATATAAGCTCTTCAGAATTCAAGATTTATCCCAAACGGGATCGGGATTTTCGGGATAAGGATTTTTCCAATATCCCATCCCAAATGCCCACCCCTACTTATAAAGTTGACAATTATTGATGTATAAGTGGCCTCTACCACAAGTATGATCTTTAATTTGAGGGCAAACAACATACGAAAAATCCAACTCCGCAAATATATTGACTCCCTATAATATTATTTTCCACAGAGAACTAACGCTTGAGGCATATTTGTATTTTTAAGTTGGGCATTATATTTTAATGAGCCCTAGTTTTTCCAGTTTAGGGAAGGAATAATATGAATAAGCTGGTAAAAATATTGTAAGCGAATTGATCCCATATATTTGAAAGTTCAAACTCGAACTAAATATTCAGCTTCATGTTACTATATCAAGATATGTTCAAATACAAAGTTTTATGATTTGAATATTAACCCAATATGACCCTATTTTGAGGCGTACAGAGTTACATATCAATTATAGAATGACATGCGATTCACATTGAGATATCTTGCCTATTGTACTAATGATTCATTCACCTCAGTGAATTACGGTTTCAATCCTAAGTACAATACAATACAAGAAATGGCAAAGTAAGACAATTGATACTCTTGAAGAGAAAAGTATGCCATAAAAGGTATAAATATCTGAATCATAATAAATGGTCTATATGAAATAAAATGGTACCTATAAAAAATATTCAAATATCAATTATCAGTACTGACTTGAAAATTTAAGAAAGAGATTTTAAATACCGGTATATATTGAACTGAGAAATGAATAATCATATATAAAATTCGATGGACATGATTTATTGGACATATAAATTGGGATCTTACATGTAAGTCCATTCGATAACATCATTGATAATGATGATAGAAAATGAGTTCATGGACCTGAAGTCCTTTTGATTAAACGAATTCGAAACACCGACAATGTTTGACTTGCAAGTAATATATTTTGAGTGGAGATATAATCTCCGACACTCTGTCCCAAGGAGACTGAAAGTACCATATTAGCAAACATGAATTGAATGAGTAAAGTTCTTGAGGAACTAAAGTTCATATCTGAAACCTTTATACATAATCAACTTTATGTTGATAAAATACAAAATGTTATTCACCGCAGTGAATTATTGAAATATGAGTTAAAATTCTCAATACTCATAAAAAGTAATATTCGTTATACCAATGTTAGCTCAACCTGAAGTTTGAGCATATGAAGGAGTTAATGATTGAAAATCATTGAGTACTTTTGTGCATCACATGAGCAATTGTTGCACTCTTTTTCCTTTAGACTAGATTTTTATCCCACTTGATTTTTCCTAGCAAGGTTTTTAACGAGGTAACATTATAAGCACATATAATTATCTCCACCTCCATATCTTTGATACATGTGATAAAGATAAGGTCATGAGACTTATTTGTTCAACCCTAAAATATTATGGAGTGATGTTATGAACATTGAAACTACATAATGTTCAAATTATTTGAAAAGTTCTTCCACATGAAGACGAGTTACATATTACAGAAGTTCTTCTCCGACATCATTTATGTGAAGAAGATTCCATCGAAGTACACCATATTTAAAGATTAGCTCAATCACACCACATCCCGAGATTATCATTTGAGAAGCTGGTTTGGAAGGTTGGAATTACAGTAGTTCAAAGAAGGATAATGATGCATAGATCATGGGAGTTGGATATGCACTGCACTCTTTTTCCCCTGACTAAGTTTTTATCCCACTGAATTTTTTTTAGCAAGGTTTTTAATGAGACAGTATATCTCTCGTGTACCAACATTGTCAACTACTATCCATTCAGGGGAGTGTTATGGATAAATTTATATTAATTAGTTGTACTAGTTAATTGATGATTAAGGAGTTTAATAGTGTTAATGGTTAGTGGAGTAGTGGATGTCTCTTTATATACTCCTAGGCCCTTGATCTACCTTTACTCTTGTATAAATACCTCCTATTTGTATTCTCATTGTACACAATACATAAAAATCAACTCTCTATTCTCTCCATAATTATAATCTCTACTCTCTTCATGCTCTTCTCTCTCTTTCTCTTTAACATTATGCTTAACATAAAGAGACAAAGGAGCACTTCCTTGAGGTTTGTTTGTTGTGCAATTCACCCTCCGTCATTAATAGGTCACGAGTTACTCTGAACTTTTAAATATGTTGTGATGTGCCCCCAATACTTTCCAGTTGGGTGCGATACAATTTTCAACAATGGTCTTGCAACGTAGGGAGTAACTCGCGCTATACTTAAATGTTTTGGGGGTAACTCGCAACTTAACAAACATCATAGGTTGAACTACACAAACAAATATATTTCTGAGGCCAACACGTACTAGCCCACACTATTGAAAATGAGTAAGTATAGTAAAATGAGAGATTTTTCTAATCTATAGGAAAATTCGGTTTTATAATAATGGACCGGTTAGTGGCATTTGTATAAATACCCCAAAATAACAACAATTTCACACAAAAATTATA